>JBBIGC010013638.1:0-13085 GCA_037576955.1 Lepidarchus adonis | reverse complement strand
GTGGGGTGGGGGGGTGGGGGGTTGGGGGTGTTTCATCGGAATCTCTCACTGTGCTGTAGCTGCATGACCAACGTAACACACACGCACCAGTTTTACGTTTCATGTATAAACCCACTGCAGGCATTAAAGGGCCCATAGCCTACATTTCTCTTTTTAATATTTAAAAATTTCCTTTTTATTTTTCTGCCTTAAAGTCCAATCATTTTATTCACAATAGAAAATAGAAAACATAACAAATGTTGAAAGTGAGACACTCACCGGGCACTTTATTAGATACACCTTCCTAGTACTGGTTGGACCCTCTTTTGCCTTCAGAACTGTCTACATTCTTTGTGATTCAATAAGATGCTGGAGATTTGGTTCATATTAACATGACGGCATCACGCAGTTACTGCAGATTTGTCAACTTCACATCTATGATGTGAATCTCCCGTTCCACCACGTCCTAAAGGTGCGCTATTGGTTGGAGATCTGGGGACTGTGGAGGCCACTGGAGAACAGTGAACTCATTGTCATGTTCAACCAGTTTGAGATGATGTGAGCTTTGTGACCTGATGCATTATCCTGCTGGAAGTAGCATCAGTGGTCATAAAGGGATAAACATGGTCAGCAACAATACTCGTGTAGGCTGTGGTGTTTAAACGATGCTGAACTGGTATTAAGGGGCTTAAAGTTTGCCAACAAAATTTCCTTCATACTATTACACCACTACCAGCCTGAACTGTTGAAGGATGGATCCATGCTTTCATGTTGTTTACGTCAAATTCTGACACTACCATCTAATTGTCAAAGCTGAAATCGAGACTCATCAGACCAGGCAACGTTTTTCCAGTCTATTAGTGTCCGACTTTGGTGAATGTGTGAATTGTAGCCTCAGTTTCCTGTTCTTGGCTGACAGGAGAGGCTCCTGGTGTTTTCTTCTGCTGCTGTAGCCCATCTACTTTGTCTCCAACATGATGTGTGTTCAGAGATGGAATTCTGCAGACCTTGGTTGTAACGAATGGTTATTTGAACTGCTGTTGCTTTTCTATCATTTTGAACCAGTCTGCTCATTCTGCTCTGACATCAACAAGGTATTTTTGTCTACACAACTGATGCTCACTGGATATTTTCTCTTTTTCGGACTGTTCTCTGTAAACCCTACAGATGGTTGTACGTGAAAATCCCAGTAACACTGCAGTTTCTAAAATACTCAGACCAATCCTATTGGCACAAGTACCCATGCAACATTCAGTCACTTAAATCCCCTTTCTTCCCCATTCTGACGATTTGAACTTCACTAACTTCTCTTCACCACATCTAGCAACAAAAGTCAAAAAAGTTGGGCAACAAAGGGCTAAAACGATATGTACTGTATTTTATAGGCCACGGCTTATATTTAAATTTGACAAATGTGCGTATTGGGTGCGGCTTGCTTAAATGTGTTCTAAAAATATGAACACAATCACTAAAAGTATAATTCAGTGACAAAAAGACGACATCCCCAAATGATTAGTTGAATTTAAATGTACTGTTTACGGCAGCAATGAAAATGAAAAAATATTCCTTCAAATTCAGATTCAAACGTTGTTGTTGCTGAACAACTTGACTTGTGCTGCTTTTCTGTCTCTAATATTGGACAAGCTTTTGTCACCGGTATTGCTCTTGGATATTGCAGATGTTATTTGGCGAAAACAACGACCTGGAGCTTAAATTCTGCAGCATAGTTCTTGAGTTGTGGTATGATATCAGTAAGTTCAAATTTTTATTAATTTAATGGTTTATGCTCAACTAAGGTATAATGTCACTACTGGTATAGAGCTGCAAAGGTCTCCAGGGTCGAGTTAAGTTGATGCTTTTCAGATCAGTAAATTCAGTAATGTTGCAGCTAATAACATGGGGCGGCTTATTTTAGTGTTTTAAAACATAAATGAGCGTTTGCGGCTTGTAGAATGGGGCGACCTATAGTGTGGGGCAGCCCATCATTGGGGGAAAAACAGTCATTATAAAAAGAAACAGACGAACATTGAGGAACATTTTCAGCAACTTGGTTTCATTTGCAACAGGTCAGTAACGTGATTGGGTATAAAAGAGAATGTTAGAGAGGCAGAGTGTCTCAGAAATGCAGAGTTTACATGGACAGAGGTTCACCAATCTGCAAAAAAAAACTGTGGAACACAGTTGGAACAGTAGAACAATTTCAGAATAATGTTCCCTAATGTAAAATTAAGAAGATTTTGAATTTCTCATCATTTACATGACACGATATTAAGGGTGGGCCAAAATATTGTGCTTGCTCACACGATACAATAATCGACATGCCGACATCAATATCAATATTTAAATTAATAAAGCTGCTTATTTGACTCACTGGCGTTGCTACTTCTTCTCTCCTGTGGGTGGTGCTGCTTGGCTGAGTGTAGGAGATTTGGGTAAAAGCTGAAGTAGTAGTTTATAAAAGATTGTGTGCAGGAGACTTGGGAGAATCAGAATCAGAAAACCTTTCTTATCCCAGAGGAAATTGCTTCAAGCTGTGAAAGCTGGAAATGAACTTTGCAACGGGTAGATGCACAAAAAGCTTGCCCCAGCCACATACCTGAGTAAACACACGTCGCTGGGGAGATTCTTTAAAAACGGGGAAAGACTCAGGAATCCAAGTGTGCAGAATTGCGCATCCCGCCAATATCTCATTTGCTGAATTCAACAATAATTTTGATCAGAGACGAAGTTTGTTGCTGCATAATTTGTCCAGCAAAGCTAGTAAAAACTAGTAAAATGGTTAAAACTATTGCGCTGAAGCAGAAGGCGTGGTTTCATGTGGAGCAATGCACTGTGTAGTGTTTGTTCGAGTAGTTTTTGATGCGGGAAATGGAAGGAAAAAGTTGCTTTATAGGAGTTTGGTTGGTAGCGCGATACTAGCGCAACTTGCCAAGTGACATGGGGAACTGAAGTGAAACCTGAAGCTGAAGTAGAGGTTTCTCTGCGCTTACGACCGTGGTCGCAAAGCTAATATGGGAAACATGACAATAGCATTACTGTTGCTTATATAAATGAATAACGGATCTCTGTTTCTGTGTTATATTGCTACGTCATTGATAGGCCACATATCGCGTATTATTTCGTATTGTATAGTGAGAGACCCTGCGATTCCCACCCCTACATCATACCATCAGAAGATTCTGAGAATCTGGAGAATTCTCTGTGCTCAAGAAACGAGGCTGAAAATCAGTAGTGAATGTAGGTGATCTTCGGGTTCTCATGCTGTACTACTTTTAAAACGTCTATGTTGATCCTCTGAACTGGACAGGGACTAGTGTTGTTATCGCCACTCAGTTCAAAGGCTGCATATCTGATGGACGCATTATTGCCTATGGATCTGGCCACTTGCACTTCTGGAAAGGCTCCATCAATACTGAAAGGCAAATACAGGTTTTAGAGCAACATATGCTCCCATCCAGACGTCTTTTTCAGGAAAAACCTCACAGATTTCAGCAATACAATGCTAAACCACATACTGCATCTATTATAACAGCATGGCTTTATGTTAGAAGAGTCAGGGTTTTGAAGTGGCCTCCCTGCACTCCAGACCGCTCTTGCGAGTGTCCTGCTCTGAAGTTAAATTTGGCTACAGCAAAAAAAACTGCACTGGTAATGATCATTCATCTAAATTTACCTCCTCACTATACATACATTATAAACCTATCAGCCATAACATTAAGACCACTTGCCTAATATTAAGTAGGTCCCTCATGCTGCTGAAACAGCTCTGACTGTGGTCACTGTGTCTCTGACCCATTTCTAACAGAGCAGCATTAACATTCTGCACAACAGGCGCTCCTCTTTGGGATCAGACCACACTCCCCACATTCATCAGTGAGCCTCAAGCCAAGTGCACACTACAAGACGTTAGCTAAGATCGGGAGACTCTGCCGAGATCTCTACTGTGTTCACACTAGGCAACTTGTGTTCCTGTGAGCAAGAGCCTCACGTACAACCATATGACTGATCTGCGATGTGGGTTATCACACTAAAAGATCTCTCCCAAGCAAGAACGTGTACTGGTTTAATCCCCAAATCTCTGTATGTATCATACAGCCCCTGAGTTTGCTCTGAATGGCGTAGCTCCGCAGCTCTGACACCCACCCCATTCTCTCTCACACACACACACATACACACTGTATTGTAAAGGGGCTGTCTACAATAAGTGTGATCCTGAAGGTCTTTGTTCAGGTTTAATTGTGTGAGTGGGCATGGCAAAGTGCAAGGTAACCATGTAGCCATGACAATGGTCAGTGTCCTCAGGGCAGCAACCTGAACAGTGAGCCTGACCCCAGCTGAAGGGAGTGGTGCAGGTACACACTGCAAACAGTCATAGACAGCAGTCTAGTATGAAAAGGGTTGGAGACAACTTCACAGGGGAGGAGTCTGGGGGGGGGGAGAGTAATTCTGTAAACGTGTGTAAATAAAGGGAATTTTATGTAATAAAGGGAATAAAACTATCAGCAGCTCATATTAACACCTAAGTACTGAACACACAAACTAAACTGTTCAGTAAATGTTCACAACACTTCCTTAAAGCAACATTAAAACATCACAGCACAGTGCAGGTTCTCCAATAGGAGTGTGGATGGGTGATCAGTTCCCGTGTTGCTGTGCTGAGCAGAGGGTACACAGAATGAATTACTCTCCATGCTCTCTTTGTCAAATGTTTCTCTCTCTCTCTCTAGGTGCAGCGTCTGTCATTGTGTTGTATCTGTTATTTGGTTATGGAGCCTCTCTCCTCTGCAACCTCATTGGCTTTGCTTACCCCGCATACGCTTCGTAAGTACCAGCTGTGTTCCCATTACCCCAACTAGTGATTTACAGGAGAATAGAAGCCATATCACCCCCTACACTTCCTGTAGTGTATTACAGTCTGTCATTCACCATGTGGATCATATGAACATTACAGAGCAGTGTATTACATTTCTGTAGTGTATTACAGCTTGTTAAATGGCAAAATACTGCTCTATAATTCCCATGTGATCGCTGTGTAAGGGATCTTTGCTGAATCCATTCCCAAAGAAACAAAGACTGTATCCCAAACTGTACCCTAGCGCACTACACAGAACAGAACAATAGTACATAGAGTTTGGAGACAGCACTTGAAGTGTGCACTGAAGTGTACATGGTCTTAGTAAATGTAAGTTGTGTGTGTGTGTGTGTGTGTGTGTGCAGTATTAAAGCCATAGAGAGCCGTAATAAGGAGGATGATACGCAGTGGCTGACGTACTGGGTGGTGTATGGAATCTTCAGCGTGGCTGAGTTCTTCTCTGACATCTTCCTCTTCTGGTTTCCCTTCTACTACGCTGGAAAGGTGAGGATCTGTTGAAGTGTGGCACAGCTGTAACAAGGTGATGGTGTTGAAACCCCTCTGCTGTCAGTTTTTAGTTTGTACTGAGAGGAAGGATGTGGGTGTGGTCGTGGGTGTGGGTGTGGTCACAGGCTCACTCTTTAATCTGTGTTTATTTGTTTATTTATCATTACTGGTCATTTTAATGTTTCTTTGAATTTAGTTTAATTTATTAATTTAAAAATATTTTTATTTGCATTATTTCTTTTCAAATGTACTATATGTTTTTATAATATAAAACATCTCTATTTTAGGTTAATCTTTAAATTAGATTATCTTGCTTTTTATCTTTTCCTGGTTATTCTTATTGTTATATATTTATTTATTTATATTTTATTTTCCTCTGATTTTTAAGTTGGTTCAGTTTAAACTGTCTTCTGAAAGTGACGGCTAATGGATGGATTGTTGTTCAGTGAGATGACTGCCTGCTGTGTTTCTGCTGTAATTCGTTGGAATTGTGAGGTTGCGGTTGATTGACTAACACGACTTCAGTGAGTGGGTGAAGATCAGATCAGAGGCTGCGATGGAGCTGGAAGTCTATGTGGGAGCATTGTGTTGAGAACGTCTGAATGTTACTGTGTGTTTCTACAGAACCGTGTTAGTGAGGCAACGTCTGTATCACAAATTTCAGCAGAAACGCTGCTCAGAGTGTGTGGAAGTGTGTGTGTTTCTGTGTTCCTCACAAACTGCAAACACTTTTTGCCCATTCATACATCCGTGAACACACCCAGGGGCAGCTAGGGGTTCAGGTGTCTTCTCCAAGGGCACTACAGATGTGGATGTGGGAGGTGGAGGGCAGAGGGAAAAGTCAAAAGACCTCTTCTCCATTCTTTAGATCACGGGTTCCACTGATGAACTTCAAACTACTTAGCTCTGCTCCTGGCAGTGAACAGGTGTGTCTGAGCAGGAGATCAGCTCACTGAGCTGGACAGCGTTCCTCCAGGACTGGAGCTGTGCCCCACTGCTATATATTATCCCTTACAGATAAACAGATAAATAAACAAACAAACAATATTACAGAGGTTAATTCACATAATTAGCTTCGGTATCTTTCTCATGAGCTGTAGAGCTGTGTTCTCTGTGGAGCATGAACACGGAGAACATCAACATGGACATGCCATTTGACCCAGGGGGCCCAAAAGGGGCTGGAGTGATTAGAAGTTTGGTTGCACTGTCCATTTAAGAAGTGTTACTTCTCCTTCTTTAAGTGAAGAACTTGTGAGCTAAGTGGTTGGTGTGCCTAGAGAAGGAGGAGGTGTAACATGATAATATGAGGTTCCTCACCCACTCGTGCAAAGTGACTTCATCAGAAAAATAGATTTTGATGTTTTAGTGGTGAGGTGGAAGGTCAGAAAGATCCAGTCTTCAGGTTCTCTTAATGAGGTTCCGCTGCTTTTCCTTCCTCAGTCCGTGTTCCTGCTGTGGTGCATGGCTCCCGTCTCCTGGAACGGCTCTCAGATCATCTACGCTCGGCTGGTACGGCCTTTCTTCCTCAAGCATGAGGCTGCGTTCGACTCTGTGGTGAAGGACCTGAGTGGGAAAGCCAAAAGTGCAGCTCAGTCTGTAGTTAAAGAAGGTGAGACCTCTCCCTCTTCGCATTATGGTGGCACCTAGTCGTATGGAGAATAGGTTGTAGCAAACATGAGAAGATCAGTGAATGTAACGAGGAACCAGATTCCACAAGAGCGTTTAGTCTAGACACCTTAAAGTTGGAGATGCAGTTGCTATTAACTGTGGATCTATGTTGTGCCGTATATAGTGTGTGTTTATAGTGAGTGTGTTTAAGGAGGGGAACTACCAAACTGTGCAGGACACTGACCCACCAGGACCAACTTTGGACATAGCATTACAGAGCACCATATCGCCCCTACACTTTCTGAAGTGCATTACACTACAGAGTGTACGCTGTAGTGTCGAGTGTGTTAAATGTAAAGGGAGAGTAAATGTTTATTTCTGTTTCTTTTTCAGGCTTTACCATGCTGGGAGATGAAAAGGATAAATGATGTGATGAAAGGATGCTTCCTCCCTGACACTGTAACACTGTACCTAAGCCTGACAACATAGGGGGTGGGGTGTAAAGTGACTTCCTGTGGTGATGACCAGTTTGAGTGACACTGTGTTTAAAACCTGCAGCAGAGTTGTGGAGTGTTACCACAGGAAGTCTGAGCTGATGAACCATGTTTACAGTTAAACTGAGGGAACGTCCTCCTGCTGACGTACACACATGCTGCATTCACCCATTCGACACTGGGACACTTTCTGTCTTCACACATCACTGCTGAGTAATAAAGTTATCAGTGCCTTAAACCTTCACAATAGTTTCCACTATGAATTATTTCGCTTCCACTATTAGGTGTTGAGTATCGACTGTGAATTATTCTGGATCTATTTTAAAGTATTCTGTGTGCACTACGAATCATTCAGAATGCACTATGAACTACAGTATCTACTAGACGATCTTTAGTGTCCGGTATGAATATCCAGTATCACAAGTGCAGCACTCCAACCTATTAGGGTGGGGCCTCCACCTGAAGAGGTGTGGTCAACTTGAGGGGTTTTAAAGGACCCGACACCCGTCCTTTGTCTCTTTTTGGCTGGGACTCATCAGGGACTGAGGCCCAAGTGAGGCACTCGGCTACTTTTCCAATCCAATCCTTCCGCAAGGTCTGAGCTGTTATGAGAGGCTCAACAATCCTTCGTCTCTCTCGCTGGTTGGACCCCCGACAAGGTCTGACCTGTATAAGGTGCATCAACAATTCACCTTCTACAACAAACGCAAAGGAACACACCTCTAGCAAGTTAGCAACTTGCTATAACCATTAGCATCCAAGCCCAGCAAGCTAGCTCACCCGTTCGGAAGCAGGTATTCAGAAGCGGCCAGAGCCTTCCTTTCCACCTGCTGAACTTTCAAGACAACACGGCCTAATTTCCAGACGCCTGGAAGAAAATTTCTCAACTGTGAGTCCGACAAAGTGGTAAACTGCTGTTGTGTTCATGTTTTGGTTCACTGGAAAGTGATCATGCTTATGCTAAGCACTCATCTAGCTGCTCAGCACGCCTGAGTATTTACTAACTTTAGTTTTTAAGGCAATACTAGCTACTTAAGGCTGAATTTAGTCTCAGTGCTACACTTGGTCTTTACCAGCTTGTAAAAGCCTGATACAAAGCCAGCGACCACTCATTAACACTCAGGGAACAAAGACATTCTTTTGTTAACTCAAACAATTAGGGCCGCCATCTTTATGGCCAAATCTAGCGACATTCTTTTCACACCTCCAATCACGTGAGCCACATTCTCTCAGTCAAATCAAATCAAATGGAGATTTATTGGCATGACCATAAGTGACGGTATTGCTAAAGCATTAACCAAGAACAACATTCTCTCCCTCCCCCTACACACGTGCACACGCAAGAAAACATTCTCTCTTGCTATCACAGACAAGCACGCACACACACCACACACACACACACATTCTCTCTTGTTATCACAGACAAACGCACACACACACACACGTTATCACAGTCAAACGCACACACACATATACACACATCTAAGTCACTGTAAAAATACTGATGATTTATGACAACCAAGTGTTGTGGCTTCATTGTGAATGCTGGTTGTGGCCAAAAATGATCAATATTTCTGATCTGAGATAAATTTAATAAAACTGATAAATTTATAAGACTGATTTATTTTATAGTTCAATATTTGTAGGCAGATCGAGGCCAGAACCTACACAGTGGAAGAAATAATTATTTGACCCCTCTCTGATTTTGTAAGTTTGCCCACTGACAAAAAAATGAACAGTCGATAATTTTAATGCTATTTATTAATGGTTTATTTTAACAGTGAAAGAAAATCCAGAAAATCACATTATTCAAAATGTATAAATTGATTTGCATTTAATTGAGGGGAATAAGTATTTGATCCCCTAGCAAAATAAGACTTGGTGGCAAACCCTTGCATTGACTCTGGAGGGGAAAGTGTTAGAGGTCCTGGAGGATCAATTGCCACATGAACAGGATAAATGGACCGAGGTCAGGACTGCCCTGCAATGTCATTTTGGATGATGAGCTCCACAGGAGGACCCCTGCACCAAGTTCATGTGGGAAATCCTGGGGGCTTTCGCTGGCGACCTGCGACAACTGACGCGAAGGAGGTACCCAGAATTCCCAGTGCCAATCCAGGAAGACTTGGTGTTGCAGGCGTTCCTACAGCCAGAGCGGTTATGAAAGCACACCCAGCTTGCCGATCCTCTTCATGGCAGGAAGAGGTGGATGTGACAGACATGACAATGTTATGGCGCCGCGGCAGTTTGGACCTACTGCATTCATCTTGCCACCAATTGTGACCAATTTTCCTGCTCACACATCCCCAAAACATCACTGATCCACCACAATGTTTCACAGTAGGAATGGTGACCTTTCATCATAGGCCTTGCTGACCCCTCTCCAAATGTAGCGTTTATGGTTGTGGCCAAAAAGTTACATTTTAGTCTCATCACTTCAAATGATTGCAGGTTTCAGGCTTGTCTCTGGTGTTTGGTATATTGTAAGTGGGAGACTTTGTGGCATTTGTGTAGTAATGGCTTTTTTCTGGCAACTCAACCATGCAGCCCATCTTTTTTCATGGCTTTCTTCTGGCTTCTTGAAAAAGCCACACCACATTTTCATTTTCAGTCCTGTATTTCACCTGAAGTCATTTGTAGGTTTTTCTTTGCATCTCGAACAATTTTCCTGGCAGTTGTGACAATTTTATTTGGTCTACCTGACCGTGGTTTGGTTTCAACAGAACCCGTAATTTTCCACTTCTTAATTCGAGTTTGAACACTGCTGATTGGCATTCCCAATTCCTTTTAAATCTTCTTATATGCTGTTCCTGTTTTATAGAGTTCAATTCTTTTTCCCACAGTTCTTTTGACAATTATTTTATTTCCCCATGACTTGGAATCCAAAAAACATCAGCGCAGCACTGGATGAAAGATGCAAGGATCTGTCAAGAGTCCAGAAACTCAGTCAAGAAATATATTCTGTCAGGGTGTGTAAACTTACGAACACAACTGTATACAAAGATGATTTTATAGAGACAAGTCCACTGAAAGAGCACTGTATGATTAATTTTACATCTCTCAGGTCAGGGAAACTCAAAGTCAGTCCTGAAGGTGGGTGTCCAGCACAGTTCAGTAGTTCTCCTCCTCGAACACACTCACTACACCTGGAAATGAACAGGTTGGTTGAACCAGGTGTGTTTGAGCAGGGAAATCACCCAACTGTGTAGGAAAGCGAGTCTACAGGACAAGAGCTGGGGAACTCTGCCTTATGTCAATACCAGCATTTCAATACTGTACTGTTTATTCTCCTTCCCTCAGGTACAATACTGTATGTCTCTTCTTCTCCTTCATGTTCATCCCACCACTGTGACGACTAATTACTTACTCTCTATTCATGAGCAATACTACTATACTACACACTGTTGCCGTTATTCTACTATTGTAAAAGTCTCCGTTTACCTCACTACATCTGTAAATACGCTGTTGTTCATAGTTCTGCTGTTGATTTGCTTCTGAACTCATTACACTAAGAACCAGCACCTAACCTCATATATCCTGTGCATATCTATATGTTAAGACAGCTGTATAGCGTAATGTGTGCTTATAGTTGTACACATGTTGTACATTCTAGATTGAATATATACTATATTTATTTTATTATTGTAAATTCTGTCTGCTGGCATCTATAGGTCTCCAAACCACATATCCGTGTATGTATTTGTAACCTTGATAATAAAGCTATTCTTCTATCTGACCCGTGCAGGCTTTTTGTAGTTTCTCATTGTGTAATACTAAAGCTCGCCACTAGAGGGAGACAAACAGCGTAACTACACAGCAGGACTCCAACAAACTGATGGTCGTCTAAAATAATAATAATCATCAGCAGCAGCATCGTAACATTAATCATAATGTGTCAATTATAAATTTAATACGGAATTTGTATACGCACACACACACACATATATATATATATATATATATACACACTCACATTATGTGTTTTGTAATAGCGCCTGTATAAAAATATAAACAATAACTATTATTTTTCTCATTTCACCTTTTCAATTGAATGAATTTATAGCATTTTTGCCTGAATGATACGTTTGTGTGTGTGTGTGTAGTTTTTTCCCCCACCCGTTGTCCGACAAACCACTCCCTCCTGCGCTAATGTTGTGGCCGCTAAGCCCCGCCCCTCGATCTAGTGATTCATTTGAATATGCAGTGCGTCTTCTGGCCAATCCCGCTACAGGAGGGGCGGGGCTTGGTGGTATAGGGGTGGGGAGCAGTGCTGTACTGTGGTGGGCTCCAGGAGAAGCAGAGCATGAGTGACTGACTGAGCTTCTTCCCAGTAAGTGTTTCTCTACTCTGCTCTACCACTCACCTCACTGTCTCGCCTCACGTCCTCACCTCACTACCTCACCTCACTGCCTCACCTCCCCATGACTCTCACTACAACATCTCATTTCATCACCTGCATCCCTCTCTCCACAGAGGCCCAGGCCGCTCCGCTCAGTCAAGCTGGACTGGGGCAGCAGCTCCATGCGCTGGTGTGTGATGTACAGATGCTCATCTCTGGTGACTTTAAAGGTCCATTCCATCCACTGGCCATTTCTGCATGCTGCGATGGTGTGAACAGGTTCAGACTGGCATTTCTGTACAGTGGTGGTGAATGGAACCAGGCGCCATGTGAAGCTCCAAACCCCTAGTGAAGCTTCACATGTTTCTGTGGAATAGTGATGAATTCTGTTTTTCTGTAAAGTCGCTTTGTGACAACGTCAGTTGTAAACAGCTCTATACTAATAAAACTTACTTGACTTGATCGTAAAATAGAGAATCTGAAGTAAATCACTTTGGGCGACTATTTTGCATCACAACACCCTGCATGTATCTCTCCACCATTAATGGGTTCAGTTTTAGGTCCAAAACCTTCTCCCAACTCTGGTAGAACAATGCCTCAGGCATTAGACAGCATCTTCACATCTCATGTTTGTGAGGGAGGTTTTAAAGGAACCAGATGTTCCACTAACCACCACTGACTCCCATCCAATTTTCTCTTAAGAGTTATGAGTATCTATAGGTGGAGCTACTGCAGGAGATGAGCAGTGATGGTAGTAGGGTTCTACACAGTTCTACAGGTATTTGAACAGGGAACTCAGAACCATCACCACCCCATCATGTGGAGCACAGTGGTGGTCTGTTGTGGATGCTGTTGGTAGTTGCAGCTGCTGACATCACTAAGATGAAGTCACGACTTTAAAAGAACCTTTATAGAACCAGACAGAGCAGACACCTCCTGACCACCATGTTCCTCCCCATCAACATCTGAGCTACTTCAGCTACATTTAGTTCTCGAAACTGTCAAAATGTGGCTGGTTCTCAAAAGGCAACATGGTTGAACTGCATCCAATACCATCAGCATCAGCTCAAACATCAGGACCACCATTGCCCCAAGAACCAATCACCCACTATGTTCCTCGTTTCTCTATTCTGTTCAGAAGGAAAGTTCTGCAGTGTGACACAGTGTTTACGGGAAGAATCTGTTGAGAATAACTAGAAGAGGTGGGAGAAAAAAATCACACTCACAATTCTGCTCCACCTTCATAAAGAGCTGGATGTTTATGGCTCGCAGTAAGTGACACTGAGTCCTAAACCACACCCACAAG
>JBBIGC010013627.1:0-13085 GCA_037576955.1 Lepidarchus adonis | reverse complement strand
GACTGGAATTTGCCAAACTACATGTGGACAAGCCACAAAGATTCTGGGAGAATGTCCTATGGACAGATGAGACAAAATGGAACTTTTTGCCAAGGCACATCAGCTCTATGTTCGCAGACGGAAAAATGAAGCATATCAAGAAAAGAACACGGTCCCTTCTGTGAAACATGGAGGAGGCTCTGTTATGTTCTGGGGCTGCTTTGTTGCATCTGGCACAGGGTGTCTTGAATCTGTGCAGGTACAATGAAATCTCAAGACTATCAAGAGATTCTAGAGAGAAATGTGCTGCCAGTGTCAGAAAGCTTGGTCTCAGTCGCAGGTCATGGGTCTTGCAACAAGGACAATGACCCAAAACACACAGCTAGAAACACCCAAGAACAGCTGAGAGGAAAACATTGGACTATTCTAAAGTGGCCTTCTATGAGCCCTGACCTCAATCCTATTGAGCATCTTTGGAAAGAGCTGAAACATGGCGCCTGGAAAAGGCTCCTTCAAACCTGAGACAACTGGAGCAGTTTGCTCATGAGGAGTGAGCCACAATACCTGCTGAGAAGTGCAGAAGTCTCATTGACCGTTACAGGAACCGTTTGATTGCAGTGATTGCCTCAAAAGGTTGTGCAACAAAATATTAACTTAGGGGTACCATCATTTTTGAGTTATTTTTTTAAACAATTCTGTTGAAGCATGGTTGAAAATCAATGTCTGACTTTCATTGGTTAAATTTCATAGAATTAAAGTCTTTAATCTTTTTAAAGATTAAAGTTATTTCTGTGACCATTCTGAGTTTTTCTTTCATTGACTGAAGGGTACCAACAATTTTGTCCAAGTGTGTATATAGTAAATAAGGGTTCAAAATCTGGATGAAAAGATCTATAACAACATTGCGATAATATGTATTATTATTATTAATTTTATTCAGCTCTAATGGGGGGTGGCATTTTGGACGGCGAACACAAAACTAGTCAATATAAGTGCAACAGGAGGGTTTAATCACAATATTTAATACTATTCTAGGCCAAGATGTATGATTCTGTATGAATTCTATAAATTTGCCAAGCATCATATAACACATTTTAATAACACCCAAATTTTTACTACTTAAACGAAACATCCATTGTTGCAGAACCACCCCTATATAAAAATACAAACAGACTTAACCTGTTGAACTTTCTGAATAGATGCCTGCAAAAGGGTTCTCCTGACAGCAAGCGGCACCATCGCGCAGCTTTGTGGCAGTTTTGAGGAAGCAGCTCCTTGAGGTCATAAACGGCTGCGCATGCGATTTCTTTTCTCACCTATATTCTAACAAACTCCGCCTTTTTTGCTAGAATTGGCCAATAACATCTCTCGTCCTGCGCAAGGCTTGACATATGTGTGACAGACAGGCTGTGAAAAACTGGGTGTGTCTAAATGTGTGAACTACTAACCAATCACAGAGCAATTCTCGCACGACAGGGCGGGGTTTCTCGGAATACGGGTGGACAGGCGGAAAGGCCCGTGTACGGCAGCCCGAACAGTCAGCCATGTTGTTTGCCTGACAGCAATATCGGCAACAGGTTGCCAACGGTCAGTGGACAAGAATACCTTACGAATTTCCTACTGTAACAGCTAGCAGTCTTGTTCACCACCGCAGTACGTCGAGGAACCCTGAAAGCGGATATTTACACCTTAGTGGAATTAAACTGGAACCATTATGGCCGCGTTTCACATGTCGGGTAATGTAAGTATCAGCTGTGTTACCCTTTTGAAAATATTTCAGCGCTTTTAAAGTTATGGATGCTAGCGTCACTGTAATTATTTGAAATGACAAATTAGTTTCTCCTGTCGATTTAGTTGCTGTAGTTAACAGTATGAGTCAGGCTGATATTAAACCAATGGCGAAGGTGAAGTTGACTTCTAATTCGACCTGTCCACCTTAAATGGTAACGGAGTTACAATCAAAATTTAAGGTGGAACGGGAACTTGGAGGACCAAGCTATTTTCAGTTGTCACTGTTTGTCGGTGGAGTAGCCAAATAAATAAAGTACTTTTTTGTCTCATTTTCTAGTGAAGTTTACCTCAGAGTGATGTACTGGCCTAATGTCTTCACTGTCTTATGAAAGAATTTCACAGGATGCCTTTAACAAACCTGCTAGGCAAGTTGTAAACTAGTCTTTCTGGCTCGCAGCTGCATACGTAGAATGGACAGGTTGTGTCCCGTCGTAGAAATTTAACAGTTTAATTAAATAAGACATCACATGGTGGTGATAGGATGCAGCAGCTCATTTACCAATGATAATTCATAGTTAAAGTAAATCAACAAATGCTGATTAAACAAGGACATATCCTTGTTTAGTGCTCATGAACCCCAGGATTCTGTTGCAAATGTTTCCTGGTCTCAGTTCTGTGCATTTCCATGCTGCACAGTGGTTGAGTTTCTTCTGACAACAACACCTGACTGTAATGTCAGTCCAGAGTTTACAGATTCAAAAAGCTTGTGATTTCCTAAATATAAGTATTTAACCAGTATAGTGCTAAGTAGCCATGTCACTGGTGTGGGTTGGTCTCTTCTAGTCGGGACTACTAGGCATTTCGGTGACTCGGGGAGTGGATCCAGCCATTAGAGACGAGAGTTCTGGGCTTGATAAGTGCACGTTGCTTTCAAGAGCTCTCTTGAAAAAAAACCCCAAAAACCTCTTGAATCTTTTTCTGGTGCCAATTTCAAAGCTTTACAAATACTCTGACTCTTCAATCCTTGTGCACACATTTGTGGACACCCAACAACCATGGGTTCTTCTAAGCAGCTGTGTAAGACTCTGAAAATGAACTTTATTTATGCCCACAATGCAGGAGAAGACTACAAGAAGATAGCAAGGTGTTGTCAGCTTGTAGTTTCCACATTGAAAAATGTAATTAAGAGATGGCTGTTCAGGGGAACTGTGGAGGTCAAGATGAGATTAAGAATGGGTGTGGATCTATCATGATTTGGAGTCGTGTTGCAGCCAGTGGCACAGGAAGCATTGCACAGGTGGAGGGAAGAATGGATTCAACTAAATACCAGCAAATTCTGGAAAAAAAAGCTGAAGCTGAAAGGAGGATGGCTTCTACAACAGGACAATGATCCTAAACATACCTCAAAATCCACCATGGACGACCTCAAGAGACGCAGGTTTTGGAATGGCCATCACAGCCCCCTGATTTAAAAAATTATTGAAAATTGAAAATCCCAAGTACAAGAATTGAAAAACGTTTCGCTGCTTTAGTGTTTGCAAGCTGTGATTTCTGCCAGAGGAGGTGTTACTAAGAACTGATTATGTAGGCTGCACAAACATTTGCACTGTGCCATAATAATGTTTTTATTTATTTTTTTATCTTTGTTCAATTAATGACACAAGTAACTATGCATCAATGTTTGCTGAAAATATTGTGCATTTCTCCCATTTCCTAGAGAGTCTGTCTTTCCATTTATTGAGGGGTGACCAAAATTTTTACATAAGACTGTACTTTCAGGTGCATCATAATAAAAATCAAGGCAAAAGTAGTCAGTATGTTGAACTATGTATTTTTACATGAGTAAAACTGAGAATATGCAGAGCTGCATAGTACTGTTGCCTTTTCTTGGTAGCATACATGTTCTGTGTGTAGTACCTAGTAAATTTGTTCTTTTCAATTAGTTTTCCTAGCGGTCTTAAATTTCAGACCTAATGTTTGTACGCAGATGTATTTGGGTATGCGATTTTACTTAAAGGGACACAAAATATTTTTTGCGTATGAAGAGGCTGCAAGGCTAATGCTAATGCTAGGAAGCCAATTATCATGTCTGTTTATTTGTCACTGCACCACAGACTATGCATGACTCCTGCTGAGTACGGTAATGAGTGAACATTCCACCAACACATGGCTTTGTCATCAGTTTAGCACAAGTAAACACACCTGATTTTCTGGCTGTTGTGTTAGGACCGAAATGAAAATTTCATGGCTAATATCATGGGTCACATCTGGGTTTGGCAGGCAGCTGTTTGGTAAATTAACCAGGATTAAACAGGATTTCTGTCAAAAAATCAAACTACTACTAAACTGAATATACAATAAAGTTACACCAGAATACACAAAATGAGTATCTGTATGAAATTTCTTAATTGTGCTCCTATCTTTTACAATTACTGCCTTCATAGGCTAATATGCATTTGGTGTATATACTAATATTGTGTCACACATTATGTTTTATTATATTATATCCCAATATGTAAACAAGTAAAACATAAATATTTAGAGTACTAGTATAGTTCTGTACTATTAAAATTCAAATGATAAAATGCATAGTTCTAGTTCTAAAATCTGATTTGCTGATCACTGTTAAACGTTTAATATATTTTGTAACCACAGTCCATTGCTAAACTACATTGTTCAACAGAAACTATTGTGATTATAATTAAAAATAAAACATTTACTTAATATTGGGGATATTTTATCATGTTCTATTTTGAGGTCATTTTATAATGAAACTTTGCTTTAAACAGTAAAAAATGTGTTTTAACCACAGTTAGGGTTTTAGTTGAGGAAATATACTGACATGGATAACAGTTTCTCTTGCCATGTGTTAATGTACAGCAAAATGGAGCCTACCCAGAGCAATCAGTATCATGGCCTAATCCTGTGAGTTACTCCTCAAGTCCCGTTATTCTTCAAGGATACTTACAACTTTCCCCCTTTTGTCTCTGTATTTTTACCCAAATCTGTGCAGAATTTTTATTATGGTATTTTAGCTACTTGTAAAGTAGTTCTGTAGGTGTCTACCAACCTACATTGTTATTATTATTACTACTACTACTACTACTACTACTACTACTACTACTACTACTACACCTACTACAATACATACACAGACTGCTCACATATATTTGCATTCTCTGCACCACCTGTCAAGCATTAAACCATCAAAACATACACCGTGTATTTTAATATGTTATTTAGCTACAGTTTCCACAAAGGCATCTGGATCAGCCAGAGTGACACAAAATGACAGGTCTGATTTAATTTACAATAAATCCAGGACTGATCGCCATAAATTGGATTGGATTCTCATTGGATGATTGTGGCTACTTAATAAAGCGTATTGACTGACTGTACTTGAAACATGTCCCTTTGTCAAGTGAAATCAGAGGCAGTACTGGCCTGAGGAAATCTTCCTGTCTGAATCAGTGTGGAATCAATGACTCAAAACTGAGCTAAATTTAGGTTGTGACTATTTTAAATAGAAAAACTAGATGTGCTAGATAAGAAAGTCTTACAGTCCATTCTTTCTCATTCTTGCTTTTGGTTTGCAAACCAATGTTACAAGTATTCCTTACACACCTTAAGGGAAGAAGCTCATCTTTACTGTTGTTCAGGTCTTTTAGGTGTTTAAAACTTGTGTGTTTTCTCTTTCACATAGCAATGCTGTAGCACCTGCACTGTTTTCTATGACTAAGAGGAATGTGTTGAACTCCTTTTAACTCTCACATCAGTATTGTCATGTCTAAAATTATGCTCGATTGTTCCTGTACCTGGAAGTCCCTTTGGACAAAAGCAAGAGCCAAGTGAATAAATGTAAATGTAAAAAACTCCTACTGTTAGGAAAAGGGTGGCAATTAAATAGATAGTACTGTAGTTTGTATTCTAATGGCACGAAACAGGATGTATACTGGCACTTATGTCTTCAGTGATGAGGTCTATGTTTGATAATGTTACTGACTTGCAGAGCACCTTGCCAAATCAGGCATTTTGTGCATCGTAACTGCTTTGTTTGACTCAGTCAGAAATTAGCAAGCATGTTTAAAGCGTTTTAAAAACATTGCTAACAATTTTACTTCTATTAGTTTAATGTAAACTACCAATAAATCCAGTATATAACTTTTATCTCAGTCAAGCACTTTTCTGCAGTAAGTGTATTTATTTACCCTTAGCTCCCTCAGCCCACACAGCCAAACGTTCTTGGGTGGGAGTCCAGCCTCATTGTTCTGGATCTTTTCTACTTCCTTTTTCATTTCTACCTTCCTCTCTCTTCATTCTTCTGTGGTTGCTCAGCCACATGCAGGGCGGAGCAGAAGGGTAGGATGTGTTGGTTAATGACACCATGGTCTAAATTTTTGTTATTCATAGCTCCCACACATCCTTTGTCAAAAGTAGGCTGTCCCCTAGTCACCGTTTCAGTGTTTAAAATCAGTGTTTATTTTGTATCTCTTGGGTGAAGTTCTCAACATGTTATCGATTGCAATGTATGAAAACATCAGCCAATCAAAACCATGAAAATGCCTTTTACTAGCTTTGATCTAGGCCTGATCAATGACTAGCTTTTGATGTTTGAATGTAGGCCATGCAATGTGAGCATCAGGCTCTAGATTTAAAAGCCAGCGCTAATAACATGTGAAAGTTGAAGTTCCACGGTGGTTTCTAACTTCTCTTTGTTGTACATTGGAGAATGTTTTAACAAAACTTCGTTTGTCATCATGATGTCAAGATGTGAAACTCTTAGATGCTTTAATGTTCTGTCCACCACCTGTAGGCTAAAATATTGATATTGCAGTGCGTTTTTCTCAGTATTTGTGGCATTATTTGCACTAGGTTTGTGTTTAGGGTGCTCTCAGTCTGTACAAATCTGTGATGATTGCTAGCCCAATATATTTCTATAACTTGTTTTTAATGCACTAGGTCTGTGATAATTATAAGTAATAACATGGCAATTTAAGCTGATTATTGTTTTCCATTGTTTTATTATTTTAACCTTTTTTTGGTGGGGTGAAACAGATTCATATGAATACAAGAAACCAAATTTATTGAGAAATATCATAGATCTTAACAACAAATACGTATCTTCTGACTGGTGCTATAACATCTTTTCAGGCCGGTAGAATGTTTATTAATAAAATTTTACTTTGCTTTCGCACCGACAGCACCAATATCGGAATTTCTCCAGTGAGTGTCTGGGCTAAGTAGGAGTGTAACAATTAATCGATCTGTATCAACACATCGACCAAAATAGTACATGATCCCATGTATGAATCTGACAATGTTACATTCATCGCATTTCATATTGACAGCAGAGTCAATATATTCTATGTGGATTCAAATAGTGAGGACACTTGTGATTTGCACCCCTAGTGACAAGACATGGCTAGTTACCTGGTGACTGATGAGTGGAACAGGGAATAGACTAGAATAGAATAGAATAGAATAGAATAGAACAAAGTCTTTTATTGTCACTATACAAGTAGAAAGAGATGTGGTTCAGAACAGGCCAACAGATGCACAGAATAAAAACAGGATTAACTAAGAACAGATAAGAAAAGTTAAATAACACAAAGTTTATAGTGCTAAAGCATTAGATGAGAAAATACAATTTATGATGTAATGTATTATTACTTGAGTAACTAGAATAACTTGATTACTCGAGGCTTCGCTTAATTTACTTTATGCCACCAATGTCCATCTATTTAAAATCCTCTGCTATCATATCACACCCGCTTTGTAAACTACTGCGCAGCTCTGGTGTCATTGTTTCACATGGACTGTTGTAACTGACGCTCATTTCAAAGATTGAACACTAGAACGGCTGCGTGAAATGATCAAGGCGCTTCCTGATATGACCACTGCTGCAATATCCTCCCGTTTACATCTACGCGAACTGCAGCCAGCAGACACGACTAGTGTCCAGTGGAATTTGGACCCAGAGCCTGTCGTACAGTGGCAGTCACCATATGAAAATCAGAATCTGAATCGTAAGTATGTAAGCGAACACATACAAAGAATTTGATTCCAACCGATTGTTTCTCTCAATCACAGCAGTATAAAACAACCACAATATGTAAAGATACACGTGTACATGTGCCTACATCACACACCTATGTCTCTTACAGAGCATGCTTGCTGCTCCAGTAGGCCAATAGACAAGATTCTGATTCTGCTGAAATCACGTCAGTTGACAGCCGTTCCAGTGTTAAGATGGCACGTTTAAAATAGCGGAAAGTGCCGAAAATGGCAAACAACGTAGTGCAGTGTAAAACGGACCTGAGACCACACCGGCACATTCCCAGTGCTGCAGCACCTTAACTGAAAGCATCCTCTCATTAACTGTACTTCTCTAAGTGGGCTCAGGGTTCAAGGTAACGTATTTTTACCATTGCTAACTGATATGAACACTAGCGCTTGTTAGAGCATACAATATTTGTAATTATTTGGACACACACACACACACACACACATAAGTTACACGCCTAACTCAAAACACGCCTAATAAAAGTGTTGAGTTTAAGATGACTTTCATGTTGCATAACACACTATTGATGTAGTTGTTTAAAAACACAAAAGTAGGTTTTCTTTGATTAATTGATGAGAAAATCCACAGAATGCTCAATTACAAAAATATCCGATAGTTGCAGCCCTATATAAAACAGATGTACAGTTCTACCTAATAGATTACAATTGCAATGTGCTGGTTGAATAAAAGGAGCAGTGTGTGCACAGCAGCAAAGTAAAATTGCACATCAAATGTATTTTATATAGTTGAATACTAAAGAATTACACGTCAGATGTACATTGGGTATTCAACTAGAAAATTAGGTGGAGAGTAATATTGTACAAGACCCAGGGGTGTCGGTTCAGTGGTGCTAAGGTGAGTGTTAAGTAATGTAAGTACTAGAGGAGTGGATGTAGTGGGTGGAGCAAAGTTGAACTTAACTAGCCGATTGGGCAATCAGACTGCAGATGTGTTCCTCATATTGTTTTGCTGTAAAAAAATAACAATTATTTATTACAATTATATGACTTTTTTCATTGCCATTGCTGACATGGAAGAAAAATTGATTGCAGCATTGTTTCCACAAATGGATAGTGATAGCTGCAAGTGTCATTTGCAGTCCAATTTGAATGGTATTGTATGAACATGACTTTATTTATAGGAAAATGAACTCCCTCTAAACCATATTTTTAGCAGGATTGCATCTGATTTGTGTGTTCTGTATGTCAACCGATTATCTCCTTTTCCAATTATCTGGGGCCGATATTAGGAATTTTGCTGATTATTGGTGCTTATTTATTTACTTATTTATTTACTGCCATCTTTTCTCTGTGTGCCATTTGCTGTTGATGCTTCACCTACATCAGTCTGTCATTGGTTTTCCATCACACAAGTAGCAGCTAATCAACGCTAAAGCCTTGTTATCACTCACATGCACTCACACACAAGTGGAGAGTTTCACCTCAGAGTTCACTGTAGTTGAGGATGAGAGGTAAAGTTGTGTTTCCTCAAATGAAAACATTAGTCCTACACACTGAGGTGGCAAAACACCATGTGGCACGTGTGAGCTATTTCCATAAAGAAAAGCCTGTGCGCTTTTCAAGTTCTACCACTAAACATATATAAATAATGAACCTTGTTGCTGTGATAACATGAGTCTATTGAAGCGTAATGAATCCAAGTGCAATGAAAAGTGAAAACAGAAGTTTTACAGCTTTATAATTTACCTAAATGTTTATTTAAAGTTAAATTAGAATAAGGGGAAAAGCTTAAGTATTTAAAACAGTAAAGTTAATTAAACAAAGTTTTGTTGGTGTTTTGATTTTTTTTCTCTTTCCTTTTCATATCAGTTATCGGCCCCATTAACTAGCAATGATTGGTATGGTTATAGGCCGATGTAAGTTATAAATCTATATAATGTATGGAATTCACTTTCTAAAAGGAATGTTTTCACAATATTCAAATTTTTTAGATATACCGGTATATACTACTTTATCTAAACTAGAAATGTAATTTTTCTTTTTTTTTCTGATGGCCCAGCGTTTAATAGAGACAGGCATTTGTTGGAGACGGGCTATTATTCTCCTCACAGATGGAATGGTGATGGTATTTATGGCCACAAAATGTCAAGCAGCTTCTTCCCATTTATTTTGACAGAAGATAAAACATCACGACTAAAATCACTGCTCTGTCTGTTTGGCAGTGATACTTGTCTGTGATGCTGCTGTTATTGTGGGAGTTATCGCAACAGAAATTAGTAATTATGTGCCTTACACTCATATAACTATCTGTTTCTGTTATTGCCTTTTGCACGCTAGATCCACATAGAACAATTAATCATCTTCATTTCAGCATCACACTGTTCAGCCTTGTTCAACTTTGCTGTCTCCAAATCTTCTATAACAGAACTTCTTTTTGGCAGGATTTTTTTTCTTTCTTCCATTTTTGGTCGATTTCCTTTTTAAAGGTTACCTTACTCCTTCTAATTATCATCACATTGTAGTAGCCTAGAGATACCCAGCAGGAAACTGGCATCAAGTGATTGCTACCCTTTTTAGCAATTTCTAATTCCTTGGTGTTCAGGATCATTATACCGTTGAAGGGTTCACTTTTGGTTCAACTTCAACTTTGAAGCTAATTGACTCATAGTTTTCCATGTGATTGTTTTTTTTATTAGTTTAAATGATTGAAGGGTAAAAATGTATCAATGTCAATTTTACAGTTTTAATTGTCATCATTAAGACCTATTTATTGGCACCTTTTTTTCAAAGAGTGTTTGTTTGTTAAAATATGTTTTTAAGAAGCAATATTTTCTATAAAATGTTCTTTTTCCACATTTCTGTATAGACTCAAGGTTTAAAAATGTTAACACAGTTACTGTCCCACCTCATCACAAAATTACTTACCCAAAGTGTCCTGGAGCTTTGGGACAACTGATATTAGAAGCCTTACATAATGTGTTTTTTACTAACACGTAAATGTAGGTACAGCATTGTAACTGACATTTTACTGCAGTTATGGACAAAACAAACTGGTGGATGAAACTTCTGGGAAGGTTTTGCTCAAGATGTTGGAACATTGCTTTGAATATACAGTAAAAACTGTAAAGCTGCTGTTTTGTGACAATGTCAGTTGATAAAAAACACTATAGAACTAAAATGACTTGACTACACATAAGGGCATTAGTGAGGTCAGGTATTGATGTTGGACAACTAAGTCTAGATCAGTATCCCCCCTCCTGCTTATTCGCTGGCTATGTTCCAAGTTCTAGTTTTCAAAAACTGCAATTCAACCTGTTCAGTGACATGGCTGCACCTACAATGCAAACTTTGATAACATTGCATTCATGTACAAAGTCTGGCAGCCAAGCTTTTCAGCAAATAGAAGGTTTAATAGGATTGGGTTCAGGTGAGTTGGGCAGGAACCAAGTGAGTTGTATGATATGAATAAAGACTATATTATTAGACTATACTAAAGATCATATTTTCACTGCATGATTATTGTGGCCAGAAGAATTTATGCTAACAAATGTTATTGCATCTTTTCTTGCCTGTATGTTTCAGAGTGAGGATGCATGTATTTATATATTTGTTTAAATCTGTATATGAAGATAGATCATCTATATGTTTAGATTTGTGTTTTTAGGTAAATTAAAACACAAGTGTAGTGAGCTGGAGAGTATTTAACTGCACAAAATCATAGGGAAAGAACAATTATGCTGACTTGAAGGCTGAAAAGGCAACCGAATGAACTGGTGAACAAAATTACCCCAAGGCCATTGACTCAAAAAACATTAGCTGACCTGAATCTTACTTTGATGCTGCCTAACAAACAACCAGACAATTGAAAAAGTATAAAGTCTAACTTTTTGATAATGAAACTTCAACAACACACTTAAGACCTCAATGTAATATTTATAGTTTCAGAGCAAACAGCTTTCTCACTCTACCACCACAAAATCTGCAGGGTAATGAAGGGAAACAGTAACATCCTTTTTCACAAAATTCAACCACATTTTTTTAGCAAATGTATTTTTTAAACAGAAGGTGATTATGCATGATCTCAGCAGGCTTTTAGAAGACCTTCCTGCAGGACCACATTCTCCTTCCTCAGGCTGCCACTGCAACATGTACAGCCAGCTAGAGTGTGTTTTTATTATATGTTTCATGTGCAAATTAGAATATACATGATCTCTTTTTGTGTCTACCTCCAGGTGGTTTGATATATCATATACAATTTTCAAGAACAGTCCCTCTGATTTACCGCCCATATTTTAGTCTGGGCAACAGAAATAATAGAATTGTATGCACATCTTGAGCATGATGTTCATGTAAACGTTCTGGAATTTTATGTTTTGTCAAGGTAATTAACAAATGCTTCTGTTCGTTATTTTGGGTTTTATTTATGTGTCTTTTGAGTGACATAAAGTTGGCCACTGTATCTCTTCAGACTGCTGTTAAGCATTGTAGGGCAACTGCTGAACATGCTTGAAGGAGAATGCTGACTGCACAAGTATGTGTGCTAGTGTATACCCACTATGGCAGAGCACTATTGTATCCTGAGGAGAGAAAGGAACTGAGCATCCCTATTACCCATAGAGACATTAGTTGTACTCTCCTAAACTCATGTCTTCGACTGTGTGTGTGTTTAATCAACCAGATTTATAAATTGCTCTTGTTCCTCAGTTATGTGTCAAAAATAAGGGGATCTGTGGACTGCAATTCAAATAAAGGCTTGTTTTGCTTTTGTGTGGAAAAGATAAGCCTGTTCTACTATATTTATTTATTTATTTTTACACTAAGCTAATCAAAATGTTTGACACTCAAATTAAACAATATTTTAACATTAGTAAACCTTAATAAACATCAATGTCACATTAATAGGAAAACTTGGTTTTTTATTTGGACATTAAAGAGAATTTGTATAATGTAGTGTAGTAGTCACGGGTAATATGGTGTTGACACTTAATTTGACCTGTTCCATTTAAACCTGTGATCACTTCCAAAGAGCAGCTGTTTTCTCTCTCCCTGTCTTCTTCTCTCACTCACTCTTTGTCCCTCTTGCCCTCTCTTCCTCTCGCTCTCGCTCACTCTCTGTCCCTCTCGCCCTCTCTACCTACGCTTCTCTCTCTCACTCTCTCTCCGTGTAACCCTCTCTATCGATCTATCTATCTATCTTCCTTCTCTGTCCATCTTTATCCTCTCTCTGACTGCAGGATGGAGAAGGAGAAAACCTTTCTCTGCATTATTAATGGGTGGATGTTTCTTTGTGTGTGTGTGTGTGTGTGTGTATGTGCGCCTCTGTGTGGAGTGCAGATGCCTGAGCTAGCCAG
>JBBIGC010013617.1:1998-13085 GCA_037576955.1 Lepidarchus adonis | reverse complement strand
CTATAAACTCTGTAAAGCTGCTTTGTGACAACGTCAGTTGTAAAAAGTGCTGTATAAATAAAATTGACTTGACTTGAGTTGAACTTGACTCTAGCAACGGGTATTGATGCAGCCCCTATCATGACAAAGTTGGCTTTTCATTATTTTATTATTTTAATTATTTCTTGAAAGTACAGCTCCTCTGACTCAGAAATTTTGAACTGAAGAATTGACTAACCTATTTATGTTTCATTTGCATCCTATCAGCATCTTTCAGTTACAAAAGTGGTGTCTATTTTAGGATAATACCTTATTATATTTATTAGCATGGTTTTACTACTTAACATTCCATGTGCAGATAAAAAGTCAGTAAGAAAAGAAGAAAAAAAGGCGGAAAATCCTAAATAACTGATAATGAGTCGAATGCCCCCAAGAAAAACTACTCATTAGCCAGGGTGATTACTGGCTAATACTAATACTCTCAAGACATATAATGAAAGACATAAGGGGTTGATACAATACAAATAAAATATAAAAATATATGTATACTATGAAAACTACATGTGTAAAATATTTATGATCACAGTATATCTCAAGATTGTATCAACTCTGGGCCTTTACTGATGTGTTTGATATTATTGATATTAGAGTAAGAATCTGCACTTCCACACCTCTGCAAGACTTTGCACACCTCACCCCACCTCTAGACAAAGTAGTATCTGTAGTATCATTTAACACTGGTATGAATGTCTAGCAGCACCTTTTTCACATGCAGCTGAAACTGTTTCCTAAACACATTTCCTTAAAATGTACAAAAAGGTATGACTTTAACTGGAAAAAATTCATATTGTAGAACATAGACACTGCTAAAATCAAAGGGAAATCTGTTGGCCAATCTCTTTGTGAATCAGGCATAGTTCAGTAATTTAAAAAATAAATAATTTAAATATATTATTAAAGTAACAAAAACAGCCTGTATATTTCTAATGTAGAAAGAGAAGTCAAGTAATAAACAGGCCTCAGGAAAAAAGTAAAATAAAAGATAAATGTAGACATGGAGAAGAAGAAGCTGCCTTTAGGGCATGCTGTCTTACTTAAAGGTTAAGACAGTTTTGTGTTTTGGTTTCTTTCCTTTCTTTGTGATTTTCAGGTTTTGCTGCTTTCATTCAGGACCTGAACACATTGTTTAGTTTTTTTGTAAAACTGGTTTTGTTGCGTGCTAGTATGTCTGCAGGCATTGACAGGAAATCTAGCTTACCCAGAATCTTTGGTTGGGGCAACACATTGGATACAAATTCACCTCTAGGTTGAAAAATGTAATAAGATTTTTTAATTAAAAGTAGATATTTTAGGTGAAGGATTGGCCCATAAACCATGGACAGTGATCCACTGATTCATGCTCATGTTCACATTACTAACACTGGCTCTATTCTGTAACATGGTGTGGTTCATAGCCAAGTGTGGTGAATGGACGAGAGCATTAAATTGGGTAAACAAAAGTAGGGGTGCAGAGATATTGCAGACACCCCTTGACTTGCCTACAAATCAAATCAAATAAATCAAATAATTCTCAAGAAAATAGTCCTCTGTCAAATGTATTAGCCTCATTAATTTAATGAAGTATTATAATCCTTAATGTCTCATGGCTTCTAAGAAGACAATAGATGATTTGAATTTGGAAGGTTTTTTAACAAGTGAGAATCCTTTAATATAGTTTTAGCCACAAATTTATTTATTTATTTATTTACTTATTTTGCATATATGCCATCTTAGTGGTCATTTTGACCGTTCTGGTTGTCCAACAACATGATGACCTGAAATCTATTCAGGAATGTTTTGTATTTTATTATATTTTCTGGTTGCATGCAAAGACTACTATAAAAGCTTTTTCAGCTTCTTAATAAATTCTAAGTCTTAATGAATAGACAACATTTCTGTTTTCTGTTTTATCTGATTGTCCTGTATGAAATGGAGAAGCTTCTGCAGGAAGAAGAGGGTAGGTCTCGGGCAGTTTACCTTCCTGGACCTTAAAATCTAACAACTAGCATCAGTTTATTTACAGTGAAGTTGGCTTTAGTAGTGGGGCAGGGGTTAACTAAGACATGAACACAATTTCAGTTTAACCTTACAGCATTTGGTTCTAACTTCTCAAGGCTAAGTGATACTATGCACAGATTTAAAGCCAAGTCTCAGATTAAGATCTTTTGAAAATATCTATAGTATATGGTCATCCTCTCAGTCTTAGAGGAGTGCTAGAGTAAATATTCAGTGGTTTTTTGTCCAGTTCTGCCAACAATTTAATCTGAAGAGTCAGGCCACTCTACTGGTAATCTGTTTTGGGCAAGCTTGACTTGAGTTTGGTTTGGCTTGGTTGAGCTGCCTTTAGCTAAGTTGCTAACTTAGTGGAAATTTCCCATTTGTGGGACAATAAAGGATTATCTTATCTTATCTTAGCTTATCTTATCAAACTTGCTAAAGGTTCCTTTTTCTATGTTTGGAGATAAGGATGGTGAGGTCCCTCTCAACAGACCTTGTTCAATTCCAGTCAGAGAGAGAGTGAATTGTGGATTGGTACATGCTTACCTGCCCCTTTCATGTGGGGGCTCCACCCATCTTTGGTGGATGGCATGCAATTCTGACTGCACCGTTCTGGCCTGCCATTGTACCTACTCATGTTTGTTGCAGAAGCTGCAGTAGTTTAAACATCCCCCAGTACCCAACACTGCAAACCACAGGTGCAACTTGGTGGCAGGGCAGAGTGATAAGTAACAAGAGGAGAGTGTAGTTGAAGAGGTAAGCACAGAGTAGGTAAATGACTGACAGAGCAGAAGCAATGAGCGAGTACATTTGTCCATGGTGCTAAATATTAGGCTTTGCTGTGGTTAGGGGAAATAATACAGTAAGTATAAGGAATGTCAAGGTTGGTGGGAGGTGTCCATAAATGTGATTGGTGAAATTTTGAAGGACAGAATTGTAATGTGACGCAACCGCACAGATTCTTCAAGAGAGCACACACTTGAAGTGGTCAGGTATAAGTGACATGTGCTGAAAAAGCTGTTGAAACAAACAGCACAGTGCTAATAGTGGTGTGGTGTAAGCAGTATGATGAATTGGTAGCAAGCCATGCTAGGACTTTCTATATGGTGCCAGGAGGCAAGGCTTTTGTACAGGTGTACAAGGCTTTTGTAAACATGTGTAGAACGGGCATGTGTAGAATTGACAAAAGGTGACACACTAAAATGCCTATATTCATGCCTAGTTCACCTAAAACAACTCTTACTACTTAATACTTACACTCCCAAACCCAGCAAAAGGGTCTTCCCCCTCTTTGCCCAGCCAAAAACCCGCCCTCAGGACTATTAGCGCCCTTTGTGATGCTAACAGCTTAGGGAGAGCAACTGGGATGTGGCTCAGAAACGCTCCCCTCCCCATTAAGAGTTTGGCAGGAGACACGCACTGGACTGAAGAGAGAGTTTACCATCTGGAGCACGAGACACAGATCAATGCAGAGTGAACGAGACGTATAGAGACTCTCTCTCTCTCTCTCTCTCTCTCTCTCTCTCTCTCTCTCTCTCTCTCTCTTATTATGATTATTATTATTATTATTGTTATTATTATTATTGTTAGAAAAACACACATGACTGTACATATGTTATGGGTCCCAAGGTTAGAACTACAGTAAGAAATTGGTTTTGGTTCAATGCTCAGGCCCCTATAAACAAATAAAAGGTTTAGACAAATGAAGAACTTTATGTTTCTCTTCCCAATGTTTCTCTTTTATTATGAAGCTTGTCTCAACAGGGCAAGTTAATACAATATGGCTTTTGTCTCATTTAATTTTTTTTCAATTAAATAAACTCTACGTGCACCATTAAGACAAATACATCACCACAGTTACATTTTAAACTTCCTTGAGCGGTTTTTCCATAAGTTTCAGCTCAACAGAATCCAAAATGTCATGCAATGAATGTCTATTTAGCTGTACATTTTGTAATAATAATGAAATATAAGTGATTTCCATAAATTGAGTGATATTTTATTTAAAGGCCACTATATATATATTGCAATTCCATTCAAATTCCTCACAAGCTGTATTATTATGCTAGTTTGTACTTCTGGTTACATATCAACTCCATTATATTGTTTATGTACTTGAGGAAAGTACCGTCTGGTAAATCTAGAGCATGTAAGGCCCTGTGACCCCATTACAGGCTGACTCACTGTAAGCTGTATTCTCATTCTCCAAAACCATCATGTGCAGGACCGCGAATCTCTGAACCACCCAGACTCTGTGGCACTTAACACACATGACATTATCAGCTGACTGAAACTGGTTGAAATTAGTTTGATGGGTGACAAAATTAGATTAGATCTGAATAGTATAAAACCCCAGATAACCATCAGTTATTGTGTCCAGAGACCTTCAATGCAAAAATAATACTCCACACTTCTTTCCTCTTTATCTTCTCTTTTGAGGATCCCCCATAGGAGAATCTGTTTTCTGCAATTTTTAACTTGTAGTTTTTAATTCCTTCTTTTTCTTAAATAAAACCTTTGAAGATTAGTTTGGTGACCTGACCTCTCCTTGAAGAACATTGACACTCTTTCACACATTTACACACTTTCTAGGTGCAGTTAAAAGCTGTCCCCTGCTCCATGATATCCTTTCATCGTGGTGCACTTTGTGTATGACCGAGACAATCTCTCACTTCCCTTTTCACCTCATCTGCCTACAGTATTAAAGTTGTATTAGTTTTCACTTAAATATGTATTGATGTGGATGAAGCTAAAGGCCTAAAGCTAAAACTTAATTTTGTGTTTACTGAACTTATAAAAGTAATATATTTTTTTTAATAACACCCCCTCTATAGTGTGAATATTTATTACATGCTGTAGTTTGTGCCACATTCTGAAGCACCTACATTATAATAAGTTTTTTTTCTGTATTGCAATGCAGGTTGAAGGAATGTTGCAAATCTTATGCAAAACAGTGTGGTAAAACTGGTTAGTTACAGGTAGATGCATGAAATTTTACTATGCAAAATGGCACTGCAGCAATGTGATTATTACCAAGCTGCATTTGTATCAGACATGTCATTAGCTGATGTATTCTAAAAGTGAGTGTAGCAGCATTAGAAAAGCTGGAGTAGGAAACATGCTGAAATTCTTTGGGTGAATGATTCAAGCTAGATACAATCATGTTTTGGTCTGCCATTGTTCTTGTTCCTGATGTCCTGGTCTGACTTTATGGTTTAACTCGTGTTGATTATATTCACACCCATTCCCATGTGTAAATCATTTGCCTTGTGTGCTCTGTTCCTTGTCGGTTCTATATTTTATTGTTAGGTGTCCATGTTACCACGTCTCCTGGCTATGTGTTCTGAAGCTTAGATTTATGTTTTGTTATTTTATTAATTTTATTTTGTCAAGAAATACTCTTTTTTCATCCTTGCACCTACAATACCTCCCGATTAAAACCTGACACCCAGTCTTTTAGCCGCAGCCTCTGTGCTAAGATCTGCAGGCCACAGAAGCTGAGAACAATATTGAAACTGCACCTTTGCGGTAGGGATTAGGTTTGAGAATAGTGTCAGTACGAGTTGAGGGAGGGATTGCAGGGATCTCTGATCTGGAAGTAGCTGAAGAAATGAGACAGATATAAATTTAATGCTTGGATTAACTGGTCAAAGGAAGCAAACATATATTACCATCAATGTCAGATGCTTAATAGACTCAATTCTCTGATCTGCCCAGGTGAAGAAGGCCTTGTCAATCACACGGGGTGAAAATAGGATTGGAATGTACAGGGCTTGAAATATGTATAACCTGTAGAGTAAAGCACCGTTTAACCTGAGTCCAGACTCTGAATGAGGCCTTCTTGATCTGCAGCTATGGAGAAGGTGAAGTAGAATAAAAAGTTGGTGGAGAAAGAGCCCCTTTTATATACAGGAGCTGTATTTTTTCAATTAGGAGATTGCATTATCAAGCATATGGAAAAAGAAATATATATGGGTATACATTGAAAAAGATTATTTGGGGAGTATGTTCGTTTTGATGCAATTTATTCTACCAGCAAGAGATAAGAGTAAGAGAGATCATCACTTGCAGTCCTGGGTCAGTATGGTCATCAAAAAGGAGAAATTAAATTTAAATAAATCTGAGTGGATTTAGTTATGCAAAAGCAGAAGTATTTAAAATATAAGAAAAATGTCTTGACTAGTTGCTCAGGGGTATCAGAGGGTGTTGGTGCATACAGAATATGCATTAACCATGTGACATTATAAAAGGAATGTCTATCTTTCACATACTTTGTTTGGTCCAAATAAATAATACTTGGCATATCAACAAAGGGGTCTTTATCTCTTTTCAATATAAGAGATATAGTGGCTTGGCTTAATTGAATTGAATTGCCTTTATTTTGTCATGCATCAAAATTTGAACCTTGAATGCCACTTTGAATAAACAAAACAAAAAAAATAAATTTTTACAAATTGGAAAACCATCAGAAAAGTGTCCATTCTATATTGAGAGTACCTTTCATTAATTAATTGTGAATCTTATGTGGAAGATGTTTTGGGATCAATAAAAGGGATATATAAGGGACAAAAAAGTGTCTTGTCATTTGGATTATTAGAAGAATATAATGAACAGTAGAAATCCCTGAATTGATTGTTAATGGTCTGTGGGTTACTGTATATTCTCAACAATAAGCCATGACAATTTTATAAACCTGGTGTTGGGTGCGACCTGCTTAAATGGGGCGGCAAAGATTCTGTCACTTTCCATTTGACTGGAAAATGGCATCAGTCACAGAGATATGAAAAAGAATCCCCACCCCTGGGCCTTACTCATAAGTGAGGAATGGTACAGTTGGCCTTCCCACCCCCACAAAGTTGAAGTTTAACATTTGACAAAAGTATGTATCTTTTAAATATTTAATCAAGTAAATCTTAAAGCACCAGACAAGGTGACTGGAACCATAGATGGACAAGCCTATAGGTTATTTTTGAGGTTCTGTGGGACAATCCCACACACCCTGCCACACAGCGCAAAACATTACAAAAATACAGTAAAGAAGGGGAAAAGAGGAAAGATGGAAGAAGGAAATCATGTTTAAAGACACACGGTAAAACTTAGCTATACATTATTAGAGTATATATTAAACAGAAACTCCTCAATCAGGCTAACATTGACCTGAAAGCTAACATGGCAACAATTAGACTAGTACTAGCCATAGAGGAAAGAAGCAGCCCATTGAAGAAAAAATCACACCTTGATGGCAGCACAGCTAGGCAGACATGCAGCTTTTTATTTTATGTGGACCGGCATTTAAGGTGTCGCGGATAAAAACAACAAAATAAAATAATACGACCAACACAAAAACTTTGGTATTTTGTAAATATAATAATAAACGGGAATCCACTGTGTAATTATGTAACTTTATTAGCAGCGTCTTACTGAAATGCGCTAACAATGAGCAGAGTAACGTCCTCTTCTGCCCCTTGCGCTCTGGTCGCTATGGTAATGCGTAAACGGCCCTTTCAGAATACATTTTCAGTGCTGTTGTGGCAATCTTACGTTTTTTAGCCATGACTTTTTCATCCAGAATTCGGGCTAAGTTGATGTCTCAAACATACTTAGATGCAACGAATTGAGATCAGATTTAAAAAAAAAAAAAACGTTTAATTTTTTGTACAGCCCGGTTCGAAATGCTCCATGACCCGGTAGCGGTCCGTGGCCCGGTGGTTGGGGACCACTGTTCTAGGGCACCTTTGATTAATCCATCAATAATTATCCCAATATTTGCAACTTCTGCGCTTTTGGCTTGTTGACTGTTGAAAGTGGTGCATGATCCAGTTTTTGAAGAAGCTGCTCAACATTAGTGGTGTTTTCTTCCAGAGAACTGATATGTTGCCCATGATCTTTCATAACCCCTATTTATGCTTGTTGCAGAGAAATAGTGGTTGAAGGGAGAAGCTGCAAGCACACATCTACTCCACAAGCCTCATTCCTGAAATACCACGTTTTCTTAACTTTTGACTGGCAAAACACTTTGGTTTTACTGCAACAAAATGAAAGGTTTACTGGCCCATCTTTCTCCATTTCATCCTTTGTTGATGAACAATGACAACACTTAATAAACAAAAATTTGCTCTAAATATATGAAATGTCATTAAAAAAAGGTACATTTATAGCAAAAACATGTAGTAAAAACACTTTTTTATGTTAAATAATAGCTGACACTCTGAATGACTTTGTGTTAACCATTTAGTTTTGCAGAAAATATGAAAAATAGATGTATTTCCTCCTTGGCACATTAGGTCAATGAAACAGAAGACAGCCACAGTTCTGTTTCTGATCTAGGCTTTACATATGGACATAGTACACCACTGTTAAACAAGATTTCCAATAACACATGTGTGTACTATAGAAAATAACAAATCCTTGTATCTTATAATTCCCATAAACATATATAAGAAGAGGCTTTTGGGCTGTTTATTACATTGGCCAATATTTCCATTAAAGCAGCTGTGCTGGACAGAGGCCCAAGAAGCATTACTGCCTCTAGTTAAAATATACCAGCCATGTTAGTCATACCGCCTGAACTTACAGACATTCTGTCATAAGGCTTACCTCATACATGATCTTAAAGGGGGTGTCTGGCCAATTGCTACATAATAATTTCATTTTTTATGTATTTGTTTGTTTGTTTGTTTGTTTTTCCAGGAGAAACTGAGCTGGAGCCATGGAACCATCAGGGATAATCTTTTACAGTACTAGGCCAACTTCTCAAAGAAGTCCCTTATGAAGTGTTTAACACTAATCCCAAATGCCTTCAAGCAGCTTAGATGTTTGACGTCTGAAGGATGCTTATTTGATTCTGTAGCTAGCATGGAAATGAAGTAATCATTCAGGGTTCCAAGGGTTAAAAAAAAGTTTTAATACTTGCATTGTTTGAGCTTTGTGGGTTTGTGGAGGAAGTTTACAGAGGCATAGATTGTAAATAAAACAAGATTTAATTATATTCAAAGTGAGTCTAACATTCTCTAGAATATGAACGCACACTCACAGTATGTTTCACAGCACATATAGACAATAACCAACACTTATGGACTAAACCAAGGGGTACTTATAGAGTCTTATGCAAAAGTTTGGGCACCCCATGATAAATAACAGGTCTCTAGGACATGGAAATAAATGCACAATATTTTTCAGCAAACATTGATACATAAGATTTGATACAGTAATCCTTTATTGTCCAGACAGCAAACAGAGTACTTTTAGTACATAGTTGTCAGCTGATTAGATCTGATGCATGGCAACAACTGTCATTAGTAAATGTCAACTGGTGCCAATTTCAAAGCTGTACAAATAGTCTGACTCTTCAAACCTTGTGCACACACTTGTGGACACTAAACAACCATGGCTTCCTCTAAGCAGCTGTGTAAGACTCTAAAAATGAAAGTTATGGATGCCCACAATGCACATGAAGGCTACAAGAAGATATCAAAACGTTGTCAGCTTGCAATTTTCGTAGTGAGAAATGTGATTAAGAGATGATAGAGAGAGAACTGCTTGTATGCTGTTCAGAAAGACAAATTAAAATCCCCATTTAACTGCAAAAAACCTGCAGGAAGATTTAGCAGACTCAGGAGTGGTGGTGCACTGTTCCACTGTCCTTCATGGAAGAGTTAGCAGAAGAAAACCTCCATCCCCATCACAAAATCCAGCATCAGAAGTATGGAACAGAACATATACAGAATAATTTCCCCCCATTACCTAGAGAGTCTGGGTTTACATTTTCTCAATTAAAAATGTTCAAAATATATCATTTATTGAGGGGTGGCCAGACTTTTGCATAAGACTGACTTTAGGGGCAGTGGTGGCCTAGTGTTTAGGACTTTGCCCTTGAGATCAGAAGGTCACAGGTTTAAGTCCCAGCCTGGGCACCACTGAGGTAACCTTGAGCAAGGTACCATCCCCACTTCACTGCTCCCTGAGCACTGTTGATAGCTGCCCGCTGCTCCACGTGTGCATGTGTGATGGTTTAAAAAGCAGAGAACAAATTTCGTTGTGGTGCAGTGGTGTATTCACAATGATCGGAAATCATAATAATCACTATTATACACAATGAGAGACACCTGGTATAGGGCAGGGACGAATAGATAGGGATGGCAGGAAAACCATGACAGAACTCTCCCCCAAGGAACCAGAAGTGAAGACACAATAACCTGAACCGAGCAATAACAAAGCAAGAGCACAAGACCATGTCAAGAACTAAAACATGTTCACTAAAAAACTGACTAAAGATGCAAAATCAAAACATTGTGAGGTTTGGCCACTAGATGGCAACTTTTCTGTTTTGTCTCATATTTTGGTTTTCCGTCTTTGTCCTGTTAACTGTTCCTGACTGTGTCTCTGCCCTTTGCAGCTATAGGTCATTGTCACTTTATAGTGTTATGGTCCTGGGCAGCTATCATTGGCTGTGGGGAGAAGGGCATCATGGGAGTGTACTGAAATGCACTATTGTTCGACTATGTTTATACATGTTCTGTGTGTTTCAGGAAAAGGAGCAACGGCGAGCAGAATGTGTGTTGCACCAGAGGTTAGGTGCGAGCAGGCTGATGGTGGATGTCCAGACTACCATAGACGTGACGAGTTTGGTAAATAATAACTAGGTCGGTCTGGCCATCCACCATCATGCCTTGCTCACGGGTTATGCTGTGCGCATCCTACACGCTAGGGGACACACTGGTACAGGTTAGCCTTTTTATAGGCTGTGCTCCAAACAGCAAAAATAAATCTGGTCAGCTCTCTGACTGGTGCAAAGAGCCTATTCGTGTGCAAGTGTGTCAGTAAGTGGTTCTCCCTCCCAGAGAATCATTACAATATTCTAGTTTTTGATTTTGTCAGAGTACATTTATTTTGGTTTTGCCCTGTCGTGTATGTTGTATTTTAAAAATGTAAATTAATAGGGACTTTGCTGGGATTCACTGGACGAGGCATGGATGAGCTGGGACTCACTGGACAAGGCATGGATGAGCTGGGACTCACTGGACAAGGCATGGATGAGCTGGGACTCACTGGACAAGGCATGGATGAGCTGG
>JBBIGC010013591.1:0-13086 GCA_037576955.1 Lepidarchus adonis | reverse complement strand
TATCTATCTATCTATCTATCTATCCATCCATCCATCCATCCATCCATCCATCCATCCATCCATCCATCCATCCATCTCTCTTTTTCTCTCTCTTCTGCCACTTTCTGAAGCATGTATTTCAGAGGTCACAGGTTGAAATGTGATTCATGTGTAGGGGGGCTGCTGGCTTCAAGCCTTTCTGTACTTTTCCACAGTGTGCTGTTAACAAGGCCTGTTTATCCCAAAAACACTCTGCTTTCAGCTTTGCCAGTTGACGATAATTAAATGCTTTTCTAATTTCATTTCCATGAAGGTCTAACACATGCTAATCAATGTCTTTTTGTCAGTGGGTGGAAATGACAGATGGACTTAATTGTAATAAGTCACTGGTGCTGTGTGGATCGAGAAATGGACAAAAGAAAGCAGAAATGTAGCAGTTATGGTGCCTGAACTGACAAAAGGAATGAACAATATTCACTCATGACTGTAACAGGCTGTTCTGAAAGTGTGATTCATCCATGTCATTTCCAGCACATGTTGGCAATTTTATAGCTGCACTCCCAAAATGAGCAGTGCTGTAAAGTTACTAAAACAATAATATTTTAGTATATTGAAAGAGTACTACTTTCAATGCTTTATTTAGAAAAAAGAAAATATCTGGAAATGGTTAATCCAACACACTGTTTACTATCTTATCATTATTTACAATTACACTAATGTTAATGTTTTGTCAGAGTAAATATATTATTTAAATACAGATTTCTCAGCTTATAAATATAATTTTCTATATAAATAATATACCTTTTCTTGCAAAGGTGCACGTGATTTTTGCACAGATATGTATATTTTTAAATGTACATCAAGTAATTTATACTTTTTGACTGTGGTACACGCCTCCTTTTCATTTCCCTTTAAATATGGGTCTTTTCTGACATTTGTCAGAATGCTGTATGTATTCCAGTGCCTGAAAACAAACCATGGCTCAGTTCGTTGTTGGTGGGATGGTATTTTTATGAGGCCTGCACAAAACTAGGGAATTCAGAGCATTATTTTAACAGTGCTGTCCAAACTCTGAATTGGTTCTTCCAGCACAAGCCACTGCTCATAATGGCAGTAGAGCAATAAACTGAAAGAAATGCATTTGATTTTGGCATATGGGCTGCAAAATATTTTGATCCAAACAGACTGATAAATGATAGATATGAATGAAAAAAAGAAAAGCATAATCATTGACTGGACAAATAATTCAGTAAAAAATAATAATAAAAAATAATAGTAATAGCAAAATAAAATGTCAGGTTTATTTTTATTGTATTGATGGGATTAATACAGTGAAAAGCTAATACAATTATAAAAAGCTTTTTTTCTGCTGTAATGGAAGTCAAAGTGAAAGAGCTCTTGTATCTCCTTGAACTTTTATAACAAACACCCACAGGTGTGATTTGGTGCCTTTTAGCTATTGCCCACTGAACCAAATGAAAAATAAACATTTTCATCCAAACTCGGGTAAGAACTAGGTATGGAAACAAAAAACTAAAAGAACCACCTTTGGATCCCTAAGGAACCTTTCTATAGATGGTTGAGAACTTGCTTTGTAAATGACATGTGAGTATGAATTTTTTTTTTTTTAATAAATCACATGTTTAGATTCTATATCAATATGCAAAGTTCTGTTGGCCAATCACTGCTCAGAACAAACCTGCAGTGGGAATGTTTCTAACCATAAAAACCTACAGAACACTGTTACTGACGTAGCACCATTAAAGTGGGTTTAATATTTTATGGTTTTTTTCCTCAAGTGGTGCTGCAGGACCTTCGAAGGAGTTTAATGTAAAGCCCACTGCTCCATGTGATGGGTTAAATGCAGAGGTCACATTTCGTTGTGGTGCACTGTGTGATGGTGTGTTCACAATGACAAAATAATCACTTTCACTTCAAGGTGACATGTCCTTCTCTACATGTAGCATGGCAACTGGTCCTGGTCCTGGTATTATTTTGCGAGAGAAAAAATGAGCAATTTTCAAATTTTTTTGCGAATGCAGATGCCTTTTTTAATGAGGAATTTTGCATACTCAGTTAAAAATCATGACACTAAGTAGTGAAGTAGCTTGAGAAATATTTTTTCTGCCACTAATAAAATCAAAATGGTGAAAAGCATGTTGGTAATTGTGCCCCACACTTGTTAGCTGATAGTAGATCACTTAGTAATAATGCAAGTGCAGAACATTAAGCTTGTACATATTGAAATAACAGCCAGTTAGCTCAACCAAAGTCATGAATTTTAAAGCTCAGTGTGCAAAATTAGGTATTGCAAGTAAAGTATGCCTTCTTTTTCCTGTCCCCTAAATGAAATGGACTATACCAAACTACAGAGACTGACAACTTATGAAACAACTACTATCTTCAAGGGGGGATACCTGTGGCAGCTTATTACATTTTCACCATGTGACAATTAAACCACAGGGCGCATTACGACAGAGCAGCCATTTATAAATCATTAATCATCTATCTGAGACCACCAAGTGACCGAATATGGACCACAACCACTGTGGAGCATGCATACAACTACCAGACTCTCAACAATGTCTAAACACAGCACATTGATCAACTAGAAAGAAGCACAATGGAAAGACAGTAGCACTTCAGGCTGCTGTGAAAACCAGGTGTAAAGCCCTTCAACAACAGCTGAAAGGTAGGACACTGAGAGCGGTGTCCGAGAAGAACCTGCATTCACACTAGGCTAAAGGCTAATCCTAGCTAATTGGCTAACATCCTCTCCATAGAAAAAATGCGTAAAACTGGTTGTAACATTACGGAAAGAGATGAGTGTGTTTTAACATGCCTGCATTAATGCACTGTCATCTCCACCATCCAGACTCACTGTGTTTGAGATGATTTTATCTCTTTCTTGTCAAATTTGGGATGAGCGCCTGTGTGTTTCATCAACAATGGAACACAAATATGTAGATTACAACAGCACACTGAGGCTTTCTTGATTGCCACATGGAACATGATAAACATTTTTTTTACCAATACATAGACTTTGCAAAACATAGGGAAACATGCTAGGCCATGCTAGGCCACAGTTTGGTAGCTCCCCACTTCAAACACACTCACTAAACCTGTCAATTAACAAGTGAGTTGAACCAGATGTGTTTGAGCAGGGAGTTCATTATTCTCTGCTGGACACCAGCCCTCCAGGACTGGAGTTGCCCACCCCTGTGCTAGGCCTTGTTTACACAAACACGCATGGTGCATACAAGGCTGCACACTGTCCCCACCTCTGACAATCTGACCAATTATTCATCTTCCTCATATCTTTCTATAGATCCATTAAAAATGGGTCAAACCAGTCCTGAAAAAGGTGAGAACTTGGCTTTAGGGATCCACCTCCAAACTGGAACATTTTCAGAGAAACTGGCACCCACAACACCACAATGGACCTGCAGTAGTCTCAGTGACTCAGTGGCAAATGCACAGAGGGTGTTAGTGACCCGGACAGAACAAAAACCCTGGTTCAACCCAAGCTGAAGGAAGAAATGCTGCGAGACAGCAAAGAGGCTTACAGAAGAGCCAAAAGATTACTGTCCCTGGCCATCAAGTGGGCTAAGTGTGCTCATGTAAAGATGTATGCTCATGCAAAGATGTTAAAGACAACCTGTGTACTGTATATAGCAGGATAATCAATCTGCCAATGATTAAAAGCCAGCCCCACAGGCCTACAGCAGTGATGCCCACCTGCCAGATGTGTTGAATGACTTCTATGCTTGCTTTGAAGTACAAAACAGAGAACCACCTCTCCATCTAACAACTAGGAAGATCTTGTGTAAGGTCAACCCATGGGAAGCTGTAGGAGCAGCATTGCTGGATGGGTGCTCAGGGAATGCACTGACCAACTGGCAGATGTTCAGAGCAGAGCAGTAAATCCTATCTCCATCAAAACCACCAAAATGATTCAAGTGGTCAAGAAGTTACCTTTTACCAGTTGGACAGAAAAGACAGATATGTCATAGATTTCAACAAAGCATTCAACACAATCACAGAGACTGGCTATAATTGGATCTTGGGTTTCCTCACAACTAGCCCAGTTTGTCAGCATAGAACCCACATCTCCAGGACCATGGAGCATGGGTGCACCACAGGGTTGTGTGCTGACTCCACTGTTGTTTACATTGCTGACACATGGCTGTATAGCTCAAACCACATTATTGAGTTTGCAGATGTGACATTCATCAGCAGCAATACAGACAGGAGGTCAGACAGCTGGTGGAATGGTGTCGAGACAACAATCTCTCTGAATGTTGACAAAAAACAAAAGAGATGATGGCTGACTTCAGAAGAAAACCTGCTATCCCTACTCCACTCCACACCAGAGGCTCTGCTGTTGAAATAGCCAGCATGAAGTTCCTGGGAGTGCACATGGCAGACAACCTCACATGCAACATTTACACTTCATGTCCGAGGCTGAAAAAGGCCGATCTTCTTTCTTCCATTCTCACCACATTGTACCAGGGGATAAAAGTATCATATGCTCATACATCACTGTCTGGTGCGGGAACTGGAAGAAAACATATTAGAAGTCCCTCCAGCAGGTTATAAAGAGAGCAGAAAAGATCACCAGAATTGCACTCTCACCACTCAATAAACTCCACAAGAAACATAGCGTCTGTGACCCCTGTAACCCCACTCATATTCTATTCACACCTCTGTTGTCCGGCAAAAGGTTCTGTAGCATCCAAACCACTGCCAGATATTGCAATAGATTTTTCTCTCAGGCATTTAGGTTCCCCAGAGAGACTGACCCAGGACTAACCATCTCATACACATCCAGGACTTCAGCAAGTTTTACATCGTACTGCCTCTTTAACAGATTACAGATTATCTCCCTAAATTTTATTTTGCACTGCCACTTTCATTTAGCACATCACTTTACATACACCAGTCACTATACTGCCAGCTTTAAATTGTAGTCTTTGTACCATTTTACACCAAATTGTTTCGTATTATGTAGTGTCATGTCTCCTGTCAAAGCACTGTGATTTCTGTCCAGTTTGTTATGCACTATATGGACTGTATATACTACACCATAGGTTTTTTCAGTCCTACTGCATACTTTATATGGCTGGGCTGACAATAAACATTTCTTGAAACTTTAATCTGTAAGTAGAGGTGCCTGAGTTGGCGATGGGCACTGTTCATAGAGCCAGCACAGGGAGACAGGGCTTCCCCTCACTGGTTGATTGGCAGGTGCTCCTCCGGGAGCGTCATGCTTTGGGAGTAATCAGTGGCTGATATGAGTTTGTTGGATCTGCTGCTGTATTGGTGTGGTTGCTCCTGGCTGCCATTTGCGGACTCCTTCAAAGGGGCATCCACAGGCCCTCATGTTGGTCTCTGACAAATCTAGAATAACTTTCCACCTTCTTCTTAACACAAAGCCATTAATAATAGCATGCTCGACAAGTGAGCAGTTGGTTGCCACTTACTCGCTGTTTGTTTTCCATCCGCTTCAGACAGAGGGTTGCACACTTGTATCCATACACCAGACATGCTCTCGTTCAGCTTCAGCCGATTCTAATTTCCACAATATATCTGGTGGGAGCTGAGCACGAGCATTTTCTTCTATTTTTGTTCCCTCCTTGCATTTGGACCCTGTCATTCCCTTTCAGAATCTTGAATTGAAAACCCTGGAAGCCAGCTGAAAAATCTGTCCTCCTTGACAAACAAAATCAACACGTCAACATAAGAAGATGAGGTCAGCTCCTGTATTGGCGTGGTTGCTGCTGGCTGCCATTTGCGGGCTCCTTCCAGGTTGCTCTGGTTGGCATGGCTGCAAATTCTCTCACTGGCCATGTCCAGAGCCCGTTTACAGTTTGGTATTTGATTCTTGGGTTTTGATCATGAACTGCTGTGTTTTATAAAATTCCCTGGAGCCTGGCAAGCTACCCCTGCTCAGGTTCTAGTATGCTTGCATCTTTGTGGACTTCCTCCTCACTCTGTAGTGACACTGCACTCATTCTGGTTTAAGTAGGCATGCTCCTGAAGGGAGGCATGCTCCGTTTTGTTCTGGGAGGTGGTGAAGGTTTTGTGAGACTCCCATGTGCAGGCGGCATTCATGTTCAAAGACCTTGTCTGGTTGGACGCCATGGATTTGCCCTCATTCCAGAGGAGGTATACTCTGGAGGGGAGACGCGATTCTGATTTCCAAGGAGCATCCACAGGCCTTCATGTAGGTCCCTGACAGTGAGTCTAGATCCACTCCCAGCATTTTCCACTTTGCTTTAACACCAAGCTATTATTAATAAAATGCTCAGCAAGTGAGCGGTTGGTCGCCACTCACTCGCTGTTTGTTTTCCATCCCCTTCAGGCAGAGGGTCACACACTTGTATCAAAATGTCTGGCATATTTTTGTTCAACTTTGGCTGGATCTACTTTCCCCATTGGTGGGAGCTGAACATTAGCATGTTCTTCTATTTTCGTTCCCCCCTTGCACTTTGACCCAGTCATTCCCTTCCAGAATCTTGAATTGAAAACATTGGAAATCCCGCACTGACAAATAAACTCAATACGTTGCGCAATGCAATTCCCCCACAAACCAAGAAAATTCAACCCACCTCGTCCCCAACCCGCAATAAACAGCTGAAAACTCTGGAAGGCATTGGAAAATCTCCCTTTTTTAAATCCCCATGTTGGAAGGCATCTTGGAACTGCATAGTTCACTTACGAATGTAATGGAAGTCAATCACTGCAACATTGTATTTCCTGAGTCACTTAATTAGCCAAACATTCTAAACTAATGCATATTCATTTCCCTTGGTTGGAAGGCATTGTTCCCCAATAAAAGTGTAGGTTTTGTTCTCTAGCAGCACTGACTAAGTACTGTAAGTGCCTAAATCTCACCATTGTTCAGTGAGCTGTGTTTGTTTTGGTAACTGGCACTGGAGGGTCTCACCCCATGCAGTCTTATCGCAAAGCAATCTCATGAATGTTCAATTTCTCACCCACACAATTTTGTAATTAACTGAAATGTAGAACAAGAATTTAAAGTGGCGTTGTATCTTTTCTTTGTATTCTGGCGCTTGAACAACTGCTCATGCAAATGTTATATTTACCTACATAAGTCTTTATTTCTTCTCTTACTTTCTGTGATTTTGTTTCATGCTGATACGGCAGTAGATACATTTAATGCAGCATTAACTATTCTTGTGCTCCAAAACCATACCCAGTTTTAAAAAACTCTGTAATAATTGTTTTTCATTATTGTCATAATTGTGAGAAAGACTATATACAGTCATATGCTAAACTAAGTACATTCAATTATTATTTTAATTAAATTAAATTAAATTTAATTATTATTTTTGAAACAAGCAAATATTTCACCTTGTTTTATAATGTGTATAATGTTTTATCTGTGTTTGAAAATTATCTCTAACTTGTATTTATCTGACAGAAATACAGTTGATTTGTCTTCAAAAAGCTGTGACATTCAAAATAAGAGTAAACCACATAGAAAATATTTAATTGAACCATTTAGAAACAATAAAGTGCAACCTGGTAACATGAGTGTATTATAATTAATTAAGCATAAAAGGAGCATCCACAAAAGGCTCACTCTTTGCAAACAAAAAGATGGGTCATGGTCCACTGATAAACTTCAGAGGACAATTTCAGTCTGTTGAAAAAGAACATTTCTCAATGGAAGAGAGTAACTACAGTACATGTTACTATATAAGGATGAGAGGAATCCAGGATAATCTCAATTTGACCTTCGTACCCTCAAAAGAAACTGCATGAGTCATGAACATAACTTGGGCTTAGGAGTACTTCAGAAAACCATTGTTGCTTCTAATGTTTCAACTTGTTTACTGAAAATGGATTTTGACTTCTCCACATCAAGGATGAAATGGATCATCCAGGCTTGTTATAAACGACAGGTTCAAAAGCCAACATCTGTCATGGTATGGGGATGGATAAGTGCCTATGTCATTGGTGACTTGTTTATTGGGATTTCAGAGGCACATAACCTCAATGCCAGGCCTCATTCTGCTACTGAAAATGCATGGCACATCATGAATAAGTTAAACAGGCCACAGCCATGGTCTTGTATCAGGCAAGTCTGTCTGACTGTAGACTCTTCCAATTCAACCTCAGACATACTTTGCACAAATGGAGGAACTTCAAGACCATTGTTACCCTTGCAAGTAGTGCCTGACCAAGGTCACTTCAGGGTCAAGATTTTTAATAGCCAATGAGTTACAAAGGTAACTTTAAAGCAACTAAAGGCCTCTCACATACAGTATATAGTGCTGTGTCACTTTGTTACACAGGGACATGTAGGTTTGGATATTTTTTCTCACTTAATAATAAAATCTTCACTTAAAAAACACATTTTCTGTTTCCTTGTGTTGTCTTTGACTAATATTTTAATGTGTTTAATGATCTGAAACATTTAAGTGTGGCAAACATGGAACAAAAACACCACCTGTATTATCTTTTGCCCTTTGACAGTTTACTAAAGATATGGATAAGCCCAAAGGCTATTGGAAAGTTGTATTGTGGATGGACAAGACTAAAATACAACATTTTGGTTTAAATGTTTGGATGAAGAAAAGCACTGCATTGCAGCATAAAATATCTATGATAGTATAATGGATTTGGGCCAAATACAGTCTGCTATTATTGATTGAACAATCAATAATAAATTATCAAAACTCAGAAAAAACATCAGAACATCAGTGAAAAGTAAACTATGAAAAGTATAGTATGTAGCTGTCACAGTTCCTGTGCCTAGTTACGTTGTTTTGCTTTTGTCTTCACGTCTTGTGTTTTGTCTTAGCCACAGTCTTGCATTTTAGTATCTCCACCCATTGCCCATGTGTCTTGAGTCATGCTTGTGTATTTATCTCAGTTAGTCCTTGTTTACTGGTTTTAAATCCTTGTTGTACTGCTCTGTACTATTCCCTGTTCTCTGTCATAGTAATTTTCTCAGTTTATACTCTTGGTTCCGGTTGAGTGTTTTGATTGAACTCAATAAGTCTATTTACTGCAAGCTCTTGCACTTACTTCCAGCAACAAAATGACAACAATAGGAAGACAATAACCCCCAGAACTCCCTAAGTAATTCTACCAAAGAATGGTTAAAAATAATAAAATTAATATTTTTAATATTTTGGAATGACCTAGGCAAAATCCTGACCATAACCCAATAGAAATCAGTGCTCAGTCTGTGTTATTAATTCCAACAGCATCCAACAGTTAAAGCTTTCAGTTCTGTGCAGAAAATGGAATTTTTTTCAAGCTGATATGCCGGTCTGACTAAAAGTTAGGATTCATTCAAGAATTCAAAGTTTTATTATCATATGTAAAAGGTACAGTGTAAAGAGTTTAGATAATAGAATAGTGTAATTTTAGCCAAAGTAAGCAGTGCAACAAGTTATATTACATACAGCAGGATTGCACATGAATGTGTTGGGCACACTATTGAATACATTGCATGATTTAAGAATTATGTTGCATATATTGCACATTTTAAACGTTACATGTTGGACTGGTGTGAGTTAAACTGACAGAACTGGGGTAAAAACTGTCCCTTAATCTGGCAAAGTGTTAGCAGTTGTGTCAGTGCAGAGTGACTATGACCTGGTATAAATGTCTTGGATGGCTGGAAGTGGTGCACTGATGATCCTCTGAGCTGTTTCCCCCACTCTTTGCAAAACTTTCATATTCTGGCCAGAGTGGCTGCCGTACCAAAACCGTAATACACCCTGAGCATGGACTCCACCATACACCTGTAGAAACTAGTGAGGACTGAGGTGAAAACTCTGGATTTCCTCAGACACCTGAGGAATGGAGGCATTGCTGAGCCTTCTTGGTGATAACCAATGGTGATTCCCAGGAACCTGAAGTTGCTGACCCTCTCCATAGCATTTCCTTCTATGTACAGTTTTGCTGATTTTGTAAGTTTGCCAATTGACAAAGAAATGTCTATAATTTCCTTTAATTTAATTTAGTCTATAATTTTAACGTTTGGTTTATTTTAACAGTGAGAGATAGAATATCAAAAAGAAAATGAAGACACACATTTATCACATTATATAAATATATATAAATGGATTCGCATATAATTGAGTGAAATACAGTAGAGCAAATAGTATTTGGCAGCCACTGATTCTTTAAAAATTATACAATGTTATTTTCTGTTTCTTTTTATTTTTTAATTTTACATTCTGTCTCTCACAGCTGTCTCCTTATACAGCTCTTTGGTCTTGCCCATGGTCTAGATTGAGTCTGTGGACAGGTGTCTATTATACATGTTAAGACAGGTGTCCTTAATGTGGATGAAGAGTTGAAATTAGAAGAATCTAGCCAGTATGGGGGAGCCAGAACTCTTAATGGTTGTGAGGGGATTGTGTACAAAGAAAACAGGAACGACTGATCCTTGGGAGGCATCAGCTTTCAGGATTAAGGTGGAGGAAATGTGGAGCAAGTGTTTTTGCCAAGTTGCCATAGGTAAATTATCTACAGGGAATAAAACTATTGAAACACTTTTCTTTGTACTTTTGTTTTTAAAAAGTTCATGTGTATTAATGTTTTTTTAAATTACAATTTGTAAAATATCCCATTTTTGTATGAGTAACTAATTATTATCACTATACATTGTATGTATATCATAAATTTTCTTGGCCGCTTAATACTTTTAGCTGTACTGTGTTTATGAGCTTCAATATTACGAGTTAAGAGTTCTAGACATGATACCAAATCAAATTTCCTTTACTAACAAACAATGTTATTGTAATCGACAGTATGTTGCTGTTATGTATTGAGAATTTCAAGCACTTTGACTAGAAATGACTTTTGCTTGACAGTGTAGGAGTGCATTTAAGCTTGCAGTGCTTACATGAAGGTTCTTCTCTCTCTAGTGAATATAATGATGTATTAGCAAATTCATCATCTGCGTTCTTATGCAATAGAACTGGCAGGACCGAGGCGTTATATAGTACTGAGTTTCTCTCTAGTTTAAAATGTAACATGGGAGAAGACCTGACCAGAATGGAGGTGATTCTGTGCAGTAGATTCAGACCTGCTACAGCACTGGGAATTGAGGGGTATTAATGTTAGCAGTCAGAAATGAAATTTAAAAAGAAGCTTCTATTGAAACTAATGATGCCATTACAAAGAAAAAAAAATCATTAACATCTTCTATGAATACAGGGCTAGAGAAAACATTTGAGAATAAACATTCACACAAAAGAACCAGTTATTCAATCCAAGGCATCATCAACTGCCAGTAGATAGCACCAATAATAACTATACACAAGACACAAAAAATGATTAATAATCAAAGATGAATTTCTGTGTTGGAGTAATCATAAATAGGACATATACTTGAAATGTTGTAGTAATTTTCATAATAAAAAAGCATCAGAAACAAAAATGTGTTTTTTACATTTACTGTACTTCCTGCAGGTTGAACTTGTCATCTGTATTCTGTTTGATGTTGACCTATTTGGTATAATGTCAATGAATAAATCAATCAATCAATCAATAGTTTAGCCAGTGAACCAGTGAGCTTCTGAAGTCAAGGGTGTACTTACTTTGATTTTACTGAAGTATATCAAGTAGGCACCGTCTAGCACAATTTGTTTACTTATTCAAAAATGTAAAACAATTTTAAAAATCCACATTTTCATGGGATGTATGTATTTTTCATTTGGCTAAAACATCATCAACGTCTTCATAAGTTAAAAATATATCTTGGTTGTTAATTACTTCACAATGAAAGTATGAAAATGCTTTAACTGCATTAAAAGCATTAACTGAAGAAAATGCAAGAAAACAAAACCACTCAAATCAATGTGTCTCAATTCTTGGCATGGAGGTTCTTTTGAATGACGTGTAACTAAAGATGTTGCCATTTCTGTTTCATTTTATTTAAACCCGTCTGACTATTTAGCTGAAGATGAATGTCTGAACTATTTAAGGGATGCCAGAAATGTTTTGGCATGTGAGGTTTTGTTTTTGAAAGGGAGTTGCTTTCTTAGATTAAATTCATTTGAAATGAAGGTTAAAGTTTGTCATATTTCATTATGAGACTAAGTTAATGAAGTATAAAAGACATTTTGTTTTTCTGACCTCTTAATGAACCTAATCATTTATACATTGATAGTAATTCTAACCCACTTTCTACATGTCATATGTTTGTGTCTTATTACGGATGCTCATATTCTTCCAGTACAACCCGAAGCAGCTAATGTAATGTTCACAGCTTGTGCTCTTATGTCCATCCACCCAAAGGCCAACACAGAAATACACAGCAAAGTATTAGAACACTTCTGCACAGTGCCAGATGAAAGGAGGCACTTTCTATTCCTTTGAGCAACCACACTTTTCTGCTCAGCCGAGCAGGAAGCCCAGTGCTACAGTGATCTGCCTGACATCATTAAGAAAGAACCTTCCAATAGAGCGCAGTGCCCCCACAGAAACAAATCAATTAGTGCAACGATAAAGATACTGCATGCACAATCATCACTATTGATCAGTATCGATGAGTCAAGATTGACCATGAACATCTGATCAAAATTCTCAAGAATTAAAGACAAAACATTTTATGTACAGTCTGAAACCTCTTCTTACATATTGTTACTTTCAGACAAAAACCTTGAAATATATAAAAAATATCTTCACCTTAACAGAGGTTAATGGAAATGTACTTTATGTAAAGATAAAGATCAGCTGGTGTTTTCAGATTAAGTAAAAATGAAAAGCATGACAAAAACGGAGATACAGGAATTTGTTCACACAGCAAAGATATACAATTAATTAGCTCTTTTAAACAGGCTAATTAAAGATAAAGATAGTTTTGAGTCTCCAGAGGCCACAGCAAAATGTCACCACTATTAACTATTAAGGTTAAAGTAATTCATTTGACTTCAGTAAAGCTTGTTGGGCTTCATCAGTGAGCGTGAACCTAACCTAACCTCACCTAACCCCTAACCCCTAACCCCTAACCCCTAACCCTAACCCTAAACCTAACCCTCACCTCACCTCACCTCACCTCACCTCACCTCACCTCACCTCACCTCACCTCACCTCACCTCACCTCACCTCACC
>JBBIGC010013548.1:0-13089 GCA_037576955.1 Lepidarchus adonis | reverse complement strand
ACTTGTCACACGTTTGTAAATGCCCTGAAATCTTTTTATCCGATTTCAATATTAGCAAATTGTCTACAAATATGTTGATTTACATAATTATTAATGCACCTGTACACAGGCCTGTCACTCAATGAAGGAGCAATTATATATTAGTGGCATTAAAATTGCAACAATGTCATTTATGGCAAGAATACACCCGGGACAATTTATTATCCAGCGAAAGTAGTTGTGATCACTATTTTGTCACAAATTTTGCATATATCTGTCTATTCCGCCTACAGAATGTTTACCCTTGCTCATTTGCTTTGATTTCATATATATAAATTAGATCACATTTTATAAAAAACATTTCTGTTCCAAGGGGTAAAAAGAATGTTGGACATCAGTCAGTGAAATGATAAATAATTGTTTATCAGTACATAAATCCCCACAAAACTCATATGTGGACTTCAAGCTAAAATATATATATATAAAAAAATAGAAAAGGTGCAAATATTTCCTTTCCTTCATATTCTTTTTTGTTTAAACAGCTTGAACAGCACTAAGTGGTGTACGTGTATGAAGCCCCCAGCTCCAGCACCTTTCCTTGGAGAGCTGGAGTCCAAATCCAAAATCTGATAACATTTGAAAAGGTCTATTGATTTTTCAGCATACAGCAACCTCCTGCACAAGAGCTGCCCATGCACACCACTCTCAGGAGATGAAACCCTCTGCGGAAGCCAAAAGCCTCCCATTGAAAACAATGTATTTATAACTCTGTGCACACACACACACACACACACACACATACACACATACACACACACACACCTTACCGACTTTCTCTGGATCAGATACTGTTATCTGCATATCAAAGGTGTCCCCATTTTCTTCAGCTTCTTCCTCCTGCAAAACACATGGCACTTTACCAGGAAATGAATCTGCACCTCACCAGGAATTAGCAATAGGAAACGAGTCTGCAGACTCAACACAAATCTGCTGAGCTACAACCAAGCTGTGGTGATGAAATAATGTTCCAAGCCTTAAAGTTTAATTCTGCAACCAGTCCGAAGGCCGTAAGCCCATTGCAATCCACGAGGCTCAGCGGAGTAAGATTTCCACCGGCTGATTATTGAACCATCTTGTGTGTTTCAAAACTGCATCAATACAAGAATGTGTGGCAGTTCCTCATTTTTCTTTTGCTTTACTGCACCCAGTGGGATCAGGCCACTCTGCTTTCCATTGCATTTTATAACAAGAGCTAACTTTACACTCATGTTGCCAGGAAGTCACAGTATCACAATTGCTGGATAATGTGAGTATTATATGTGCATATTTATATAATTGCTATAAAGATTAAATCATTATCTGCAGTTTAATAAGGACAGCAATACAATTTAATACAATTGCATAATTCATTCATGTACATGGCTAACATATTAAAGAGGAGTCTCACACTGGCTGTGTCTCTAGCAACAAAATTATGTTATTTGTTTGATGCCACAAATAAAAAAAAATTACTAAAAGACTAACTTAAATAACCAAAACTGAAGAAAAAGAAAAGTAATTACTTACATAAGTTTAGGCACAGTTTTACCTGGTCCCTGTAGAGGAGCTGACCGGGCTGAGTTTTAAATGCATCCTACACATAATATACCACATGTTGTATACATTGCTGCTTTCTGGCTGCAATGGCCATGCCATTAAATCTCGGTTTACATTAAATTTGCACTTCCCCATGTCAGGGCTAGTTATTGGGTCTCCTAAATACATACATTGGGTTAATGCAAGAGGCAAAATAAAAAACAAAATAAAAAATATAAAATTCTAATATTTAAAAAAAAAATTAATCCTTTAAAAAAGAAAGATGTGTTACTATTGACGTAGTTTGGTTGGTACCTTAAAGGAAGTGAACTGACGAGCCAGCCCACAATCCTGCATTTATATAGTGCCTTTCACAAAGGTCACGTTACAATACAAGAGCACAAAAAGCTTGAGTATTAAACAGAAAAGGAGAAATATTCATTAAAGAAGAATGTTCAAAGATTAGCTTTAAATTGACAGAAAGAGGTATAATCATGGAGAGAAGGAGTGAGAGAGTTACAAAGTTTAGGAGCAACAGTACTGAAGGACCGGCCTCCCATTGTGGACAGAGTGTAAATTGCTGGTGGATGACCTGAGAGACTGGGGTGGAGAGTATGGAGGAATCAGTTCAGGTAGATAGAGTAGCAAGAGCATGAAGTGAATTGTAAGTGAGAAGTAAATTTTCAACTTAATATGGGATGGAACGGGTGACCAGTGTAATAAAAAAAAAAAAAACTAGTAGAAATTACGCCTGTTTATCTGTTTCACTGCTGTTATGGCTGGGACTGTGTGTACTTACCTCACTAAAGTCAAGGCGTTGTAACTGAATAAATATTCATGCTTCAAAGAATAAATCAATTACAAACTATGAAAATATTTACTTAGTACAGAATTGAATCCTTGAATGCCCAGTGTGTTTCTGCACGTTGGAGAAATCTAACCAGCCATACGTGTTTTTTCAGTTGGTTATCTGTGTATTCAGTTGGTGTTAAAAATATGACAAATTTAATGTCAAACTAAAGTCAATCAAGTGCCACTACAAAATGCTTAGGTTGCTTAGAGCGCTCCCTTTTATCCAATATTTGAAAGCCCATGTGGGAAAGTCCTAAAACTGCTGAAAGACAACAATTTGTACCACAGACGTAGTGTGTGCGCAGGGAGGGACTTTCATTTTCTGTGCAGCATTCCTCTCATAACCAGCATGGCGATCAGGATGCTTTTATTTCAAAAAACCGAAAATGCATTTTTGGCCATTGAGTTTTGAGTGTAAAACGTAGTGTGTTGGGAGCTGTTAGAACAGGTTTGTTAATTACCCCTCAATGCCTCCAGCCACTGCATGAATGTGAAAGTCTCTCAGCAGCAGCATCTAATTTAACCACTGATTGAGCCCAAACCAGGGATTTGATGGTTCCTACAAATAATTCTGGGCTTATAAGACAAGAACTCTGTAACTGGAAACCCAACACATTAGCAAACAAGTACTGTTCAGTGTATACATTTTATTTGTATTGATTCTAATATTAGTGAACTGAAACAAAAAAAACTCTGTAAATCCATAAACGATTTTGTATATTCATGTTTTACAGTCCTTTAGTCATTTATCCTTGTTAATCTGTTCAGGTTGCGGTAGAAGAGGCTGTACAAACCAACACTGATACATTTAAATGCAGTAGACATCTTATTTTTTTATTTCATCGCCGTACCTGAGAAGAGTCTCTCAAATGTGGTGCTTCAATGTGTGAGCTTTTAATATTTGTTATTAGCAATTCATTATTGATAGGTTAACCCTCCCGTCCAGTATTCTGATCAACAAACACAACATCTGCAATAACACGCATCATAAGAAGCTGGTAACCTGCTTTACCTCATCCGGAGACCTGTCAAACATGGAGTCATCGACTCTTGGAGCGATTATGACTGTGGGAGTGACTGGAGTGATGGCAGGAGATGGGCCGTCGGACAAAATGGGCTCCCTCTCCGGACTGTCCAGTGACACCTCCTCGGTGGCTTCTTAAGAGAAGACAAAAGATCAGACACATCCTACTTTTAGAGCACACTGACAAACATGCATCGCCTCTGTGCTGCACAATATGCACAAATCTGTAACTTCACAGCAAAAAGCGTAAAAGACTATTTTTTTTACATTTTAACACGCTCTTACTGTTTAAATGCTGACCACTGCATGTGCAAATTGTATGTAGTTTGATTATTTTTTTAAATGTATGTTTAATAAATACATCGAAAATCTTCTGGAGATCAACCCAGCACATCTGATCCAGCCAATCACTGACATTTGATGATGTTAATTAGCCATGGTAGATGTGACAAACTAGACTGTGGAGGCTATACTCGTGCAAGGGTTTTCACTATACTGCATCCGAAATGAAAATAAATTCAAACAACAAACCCCCAAATCAACAAGCTGTTGATTTGAATGATGCTTAAAAGACTAATATATAGTATTGTGCAAAAGTCTTAGGCTCCTGAGAAAATTATTGTATTTTTATATATTTAAAAGCTTTTTCTTCCTTTAACAAAAAATTCATTTTAGTATAATTGCAAATATCAGTAGCACAGTAAACACTGATGTTATGTGTGAATGTGTGGCTTTAACCATTCTCTCCTCATGGAGCCCAGTGTTCTTTGTGTTCTCACTGTAGAAAGACTCTCAATGCTGGAGAAATGGCTTCACACCTTTTGTGTAGGGGATTAAGACTTTTGCACTGTACTGTGTGTAAAATAACTCTGTTCTGATAGGATGTACTTTAAAATGCCTGTCTGTTTTCTTTTCTTTCTTTTTTGTTTTTAAAGTAAAATTGTCTAGCTTTGCTACTGACGAGTAAAGGATGAGCTTGACAGCCTCTATGTAACACAACCTCTAAATTCAATAAAGTGAGAAAAACTGAGTTTTTCATGACATGGGCCTTTCATACTAAGGCTTAGATCTTCAATCAGACCTCAACACAACAGGCAGCCTTTCTCAAATTCAATGTTCAACCACAAATTACACACCAGCAAAAAGGTCCTCTTGGTCATCATCGAATAGGATTTCTTGTTTGGGTCCGTTGGAATTTGTGCTGATGTCTTCTGCAGGCAAGCTGGCTGGCTCTGGGGACGTCGGGCTGAGCTGCAAGCAAAAGACCAAAAAAAAGTGTATGGATGAAAGAAACTTCTACTAAATCTTCTCCTTTATGCTTCTGTGTGGCGTGACATTATAAACAAGTCATTTGTCAATAGCTGCAATGTTCAGATTCTTTTCATATGGAGTTCTGGCATGCAAGCAAACACACACACACACACACACACACACACACACAAGATAATATGCCTGCATTAAGATATGCACTAGAGGTTAGTTCAAGGAAAACCAAATATAATTAGCAAAACAGGCAACAGGAATGCACGGTTTTCAAATATCACATGGGCAAATAAAAGCTCAGCTGCCTGACAAACATCAGAGGAGACTTTATAATGCTCACCTACTCTGTATGCAGAGTTGTACACAATTTAGACAATAAATATCTAAGACAAATTTAAATAATAAAAAACGAAAAATAAGAAATATAAAATAAAAACAATAATGACACACAGAGACACATTGGTAATAAATAGTAGTGGAAGTGATAGGAACAACGTCAATCTGTTGATATTTTTGGTCATTTTGCTTTATTAGCAAGGTGTTAGGTCATGTTCCTGAGCAGAGAGGGGAAAGGGGAACAAGCTGTTTCCTTAAAATGTTCAGCATGGTCAAGGGAGATACTGTGGAATCTCAGTGACCCGGATTTCATTGAAGCCTCTGCAATTCCAGCTGACAGGGCATTCTGCTGAAACTGGTCAAAAGGCAGCACTCAGACTTATTTCTGAGACTAACGTAAATCATTGGCTTGAAAAAGTCAAGGAAAATGTATAAACTATGCACAATTCATCCCTTCACACCCGACCGGCATTCACTAAAATGCAATTTAGCTATTAATTAGTGACGAAAATATCAAAATATTGTTGCATGCCATTAATGATTCCATTCTACATTGATTATTTTAGACAACAACCTGATTATTGTTAATTTTGCAATTCGGTTCACTACTGGAGTCTGTGGTCAGTGTGAAATATGATGATTTTGCTTGGAACATTTTATTATTAAAAGTCAAATACATTGACGTGGTCATAAAGCAGCTTATCAATTAAACACACTGCCCACAGTGAAATAAGAAGGTTTAATTGTGGAATGAACAATTATTATTTCATCAATTTCCATGCGTCAAACTGATACATCAGATCATTTTTGCATTGATACAGAATGATTAATTGCTACACCCTTTAATGTCCATATTAAACGTTTTCAAAGACTACAATACAGCATCAATAATATTCATAATCTAATATGCTTTCCTCTTTGTAAATTCTTCAATTCCAATATTGCGAAAATAAAAAAATATATAGTCAATGTACATGTCTAGTAACTGTGCTGACACATTTTCCACATTTTAATGCACACTTTTAGTTTATTTGCTGACCACGGTATGAGCAAATATTACAGAATATTTTATATTTAATTTTTTCCTTCTTTTTATAAAATTAAATAAAAAAAGAGCTGGTGGTCTTGCAAGAGGTCATCATGAAATGAAATGATTATTTTGCAGCACTTTTATATCACCTTCATGCGCTAGCTCTGTCTTTTAGCATTGATTTTCAAGTGATTTTACTTACAAAGCATTAAATGGCTTAGCACCGTTTTACATCACTTATCTTTAACTATCTACACCCTCAGAGATCTTAGATCTTCAAAATTTAAGATTCTTCACATACCAAGAGTTAAAAAGAAACACAGTGGAGAGAACACAATATAGAAACAATTGTCAGCAGCCATTAGAGAAGCAGAATCACTTTCCTGTATAAAACTTTTTTGTAAAACCTATAATCATTTAAACATTTTTCTTTTTTAAATTTTAAAGTAAAGGTTCTTTTTCGCTCATTTGTAATATTTTCTTTGTTTATAATCCCTTTTTAAAATATTTTTTTTGCTTTTTAATTCCTTCAACTTTGTATATTTACTGACACTTAATTGGTTACTCTGTTCAGATGCTTGCTTTTCTGTTCTATTATGCAAAGCACTTTGGGCTGTGTTTTATTAGGAAAGATACTATATAAACATTAAAACAATCATTATATTATTATAATAATAATAATAATAATAATAATAATAATAATAATAATAATATATATATGTATGTTTTTTTATTTACTAAAAATATATGGGCAACCTTGTGCAAAACAGCAATTGTTGTTTGTGTCATCAATTTAGTTTCTGACATCATTTCAACTCCCTAGGTGTGTTCCAGACACACACTTACTACTAATTCTGGCAGTCTACTGAGTATGTCTTAGAAGTGTCATGGTATCCATCCATAGCCCACACACAAAATAAAATCACAGCCCTAATCACATGCTGCCTTGTAGGCTCTGTAGTAGCCCATTACATAAAATAATGCAAGAGGCCAGTTAATGTTCACACTTTATGCTCCAGCTGTGTAACTGACAATATGAACCACTCACAAGAAAAACATATGATTTACCCAGCGGGAGGGGGAACTGTAGGTGCAATGAGAAGACACCTCTGTGCCTGTCTCACCTCCTTTCCTTCCTTTCCCTGTGCTGAAGTGCTGAGTCATGGGGAAAAAATTACAACTGGCAACCCGGTCCAACTTACATGGACGGGAGTCACATGCTTACTGGGGTCATCTGCGCAGTCCTGACATGTATAAAACATAACACACCTGAGCTGAAGTTAATGGGAGGGTAATGTTGGGTTGCAAATAATAGTCACAGGATTGGGCCATGGTGGCTTAAAAAAAAGTATTAAATTTTTTTTTATACCGAACATATAAGGCTCAACTCTGGTCCTGGAAGACTGGCACCCAACCCACCTAGATAAATTCACCAGTTTTGTGAGTGTGCTTGAAGAATGGAGCTAAATACTTGTGCTGGACAGTGACCCTCCAAGACCAGAATTGGGAACCCCCTGACACAAGGCAGAAAGACCAAGGTTCAGACTATTTTTTTATTCTTTGGTTGGGGGGTATATTTTTATTTTATTTTTACACTTGGTAGCAACTTATTTTCCAGATGTTACATACCATCTGTAAAAATTTATTTCACCCCAAGCGGTTAACCTAAAGCCTAGTGTTAAAGAGATAACTTTGCACTAATAACAGTGCTCCCTGTTTACTAGCTTAAAAATGGTATACATAAATAATACTTAGACGTCCACGGTGTGCCTACTTTTTTTATTTTAGTCTTTTAATACACATCTGGCAAATAGGTGCCTGACCACGTGACACTTGGCTTTTATTTTTTAAGTCTGCGTTAATCGGTTGCAGAGTTGGTGTTCACTGACCCAGACACACGCATGCGCAGTAAAAATTACATTATGTGGGATAAAATTTAATTCAATTAAATGTTGTGATTTGACGGTCGCCACTTGGTTGAGTAAATAAGTGGACAAATATAAGGTGAAAACGAAAATTTCCGCTTGGGGGATAACACTTTCCGAGACTTCCAACGCAATGTCGGGTTGACTTTATGCGCGCTGTGGCTATGCTAAGCTAGCTGTGTTGTGGTGTCTGAGCAGACAGCTCGCGCGCGCGTCCAGCTCCAGCTCTCTTACCTGCTCTACCGTAGAGACGGTGCTGACAAAAAGGTCTTCTCCCTCCTCCACCTCTCTAAAGTCTGTCTGACCTGCGTCTCCCAGCGGTGGAGGCTCCCTCACCTCCGCCATCTTCCCCCTAGCAGTAATAACCGAGGCTAGGCGGCTCAGTGCTGAGAGTCAGGAGCTTCCCAGGCTGTCATGTGATTCGCAGGAACAGTTCAGTCTTATGACAAGCGTGGCGCCTTTCTTTCAGATCCTGCTCCGCCCTGACTCTTCTCCACTGCAACAGCCCAGATAGCACTATGGGAATTAAATTAATAGACCACCTGTCAAAAAATAGAGGAGCACCACACTTAGATGTTCACCCGGCTCAATCAATTTGTATTTACAAATATTTCCAAAAATATTGGGATTTTTTCCCCATATAATTTTATTAAAACAAGAATGTGTGACTTGATAACCTCTTGAACTTTTATTTTTAAACTACTTTAAATTAACTACAATTTCTATCAATTTTATTGTTTTAATATTGTATCAACTTGTATTGAGTACATATTGGGCAGCCATGGCCTAACAGTCAGAGATATCTGGGTTTTCAGGGTTTCTCTCTGCCCACTGCTCCAAGGTGCGCTACAACCTTGGATGTGTAAAATGCAGAGAATAATTTCCCATCAGAGATTAATACAATATAATGAATTAATTAAATAAACACATTTAGAATTTGATGCAAATTCTACAACTTTAGAATGCAACATGATCAAAACATGTTGGGACAGGTAATAACAAAAAACACAATGTCATTCAAATGTTCCACAAAAAGCAGGTAAGCTGTTAACAGGTGAGGGAATCATGATTGGGCATAAAAGGAATATGCATCAAATGCTTAGCCTCTTTACCGCATTTGGCTAATCAACTGGATATCATATTAGATTCTCAAAAGCCGCAATCAAAAATAATACTATTGCACATGGAACATTAATCATAGTTCACCACTTTGTGCCAGACTTTAGGAAAGCTTTGTTAGACTAATTCCCCTAAACAATTCTCAACACAAGATTACAAAAAATATAATCTACAGTACATAATATTGTGAAACTGTTCAGGTAATCTGCAGGACTGGAAACCTTCAAGCCCTCAGAAGGCCCTGCATAAGAAACCATCATGCTACTAAGATAAATGCAGCCACATGAGCTCAGAAGTTTTTCAGAAAACTAATGTTACTTAACGATTATCTTTCATCAAGAAATGCACCTGAAAGTCTTATTACACAAAGAGAAAGACTCAGTATAGAAACACCACAGTTTTCTGGACCTGATCTCAGATGGATTGACAGTAGTGGAAACGTGTGCTGTGGTTAAATGAGTGCACCTTTCATCTTATTTGTGGGAAATCAGCAAAAGCTACAAAATCAACATCCATCATGGTAACAAGGGTGGAATCAGTCCCCACGGCATGGGTGTGAAGCTCTCATTGACACAAAGCATATTTTGGGATTTTAGAGATATAATGTTTACATGAGGTTTGTCTCGGATGAAGATGTTGCTTCTCGAAAGCAACAACCTGGAGTTTAAATTTTGCAGCGTCGTTCTTGCATTGTGGCATGTTATCGGTAAGTTACAGATTTGATCAATTTAATTGTTTATGCTGAACTACAATATAAAGTCACTACCAGTATATAGCTGCAAAGGCTCCAGGGGCCAATTTAGATGCTTTTACTTCAGATCAGTAATAACGCTGCGGCTAATAACATGACTTAACTTAGAGTTTTTAAACATAAATGAGCATTTTCGGCGGCTTATAGAATGGGGCCTATAATGTGGGACGGCGTATCGTTGGGGAAATACAGTAGTCATCTGGGATCGGCTCCAGCTTCCCCATGACCTGAAACAGAACATAATAGAATGGATTATTTTGTTGTGTTGAACCAGTAAGCACAATGACAACTGTTTTTGAGTTTAATCATCATGGGTCTTGACATGGTGTTAGGGAAACAACATAGAAAAGGCTCATTGATGAGTGAAGACAAGTCTGTGTGGTCAGAACACAGTGCACCGCAGTCCGAACTCTGTCAGGATTCATACTTAATGGACATTATTTTTATAGCACTTTTAACGTCAAAAATATTGTGTTACTTGGAATTTTGGGAGCAACAAGGCCTCAGATTTCCAGTAGGAGTCTGTGAAAAGGATTTTACAGTACAGGGTAACGCAGTGTGCTGATGACGTATCATTACCCTGCATCATTTGACCGTTTTCAGTCTGATATTAAACCTTAACACCCATTTCTTATAAGAATTGTGGCAATGTCTATGCAGAAGAGCTGTGAGCAAAGACATTGCCAGTCATGTTCATCTCTCATGCTATTGCAGAGACCCAGATGATGATTCACCTTCACCGCAACTTGGGATCCTGTGTGGAAAAATATCTTCACCATCACTTCCAGCAGCTCCTGAAAACACTGGAGGCCATCTGAAATCCTCCATGCTCCTTAGGATCCCTTATCCATCATTAGCTGCATCAATATTTTCCAGTCCTGGTCCTGTAGGCTCCTGGTCTTCACGTGTTTTGGACTACTGTAACACAACCAGAATTTTTCTTACATGACTCTTCAACACAGGAACATCAGAAAGACAGTGCTGTTGGCAGAGGTGAGCTGTTTCATAAAAATATGGTTTCAGTAGTTCAAGAAATACTTTTTTTTTTATTAAAAAATTAATTCAATAAACAGGCCAAAATTATGCTTGGTTTATAATAAAACATGCAGTTGGTACTGACCTAGTAATGTTGGCCATATAATAATATGATCAGGAAAGCTTATTGAGACTGATACTGTGATGTAATTCATCATGGTAACAATAAATATTGTCATATAGTCCAGATCCAACTGTAAGCTTTAGATTTAAATGTGGTTGGGGCGAATCAGCTGAGCTGTTAGCACGATGCTAACGCAATTTGCCAAATGACAAAGGGGAACTGAAGTAAAGTCCTGGAAATGAAGTAGCGGTTTTTATCCGCTTCCGACCGTGGTCTCAAAGCAAATATGGGAAAGGTAACAATAGCTTTGCTTATGTAAATTAATACCGCCCTTTGTTTTTGTGTTATATCGCTAGGTAATTATTGTGTGATATATCTATTATCGCAGAATCGCGTTATAATTAAAATTATCGTTATCGTGGGCCACATATCACGTATCGTGTATCATATCGAATCATGAGATACCCTGCGATTCCCACCCCTACCGCACTTGCTCACCTCATGGCGCCAGCCTATTACCGTAAAACATTTCAACTACATTCCACTACTGTATGAAAGTTAATATGCACATTCCTTTTTATTAAAGCCAGTGTCGTAACCACAAATTTTTGTAAGTCGATTGCAACGTAAGTATAGTACTTTTTTATGTATGGCTTTTAACTCACTTTGTAATATAGCGTTGATACTCTGCTGATATGACCTTGATCCACATTGGTTAAGGCTTGGACCAATATCCAATCCAATATTCTTTTAAATGAAGGTTTAAATCGTAAGAACTTTGTTGAATTTTGGTTTGATGCCACAGTAAATATAAAACCTGCACATTTTCAATGAAATTAATGTGACATTTCCAGTTGCTGGCAATAATTCACATGAGAGGGTAAAGCCCAATATACCTAAATGCAGAAGATTCCCATCAGGCCTCAGCCTTCATGGTTAGCATCATGGTTGGTCAATTGTTGAAGTCTACTCAGCTTTTCAGAGAGAAATACCCACTGACAATACAATGTCATAGAAAATCGCTGAAACACTGAATAATAGAAGAGTCTCAGGAGTCAGTCGTGTCTGCCATGTTTTGAACGTGATGTCATCATTGAAAATCACTTCCACACAATGAAGTCGGACAAAGCACGTAGCCATGTTTGCAGCCCACAAACATGATTGTCGCCTCAAGTCCTGAGTGGCAGGGTCCTGAGGGACTCCCCCCACCAACCTTGTCCGGCTGCCGACCAGCGGCAAAAAGAATTGCAAATGAGCTGCCCCGTGCCACTGAGCCATGACAACGCACTACATGTCTGGCTTCGCTGTAATGAGCTGCTATTTACGGCAAATAAGGTTCCTGGTGGAACACGAGCCTAAATGATGTACTTCTGTTGTTGCCACTCTCCAGAGGCCACGGCAGGGGGCTTCCACTGGCAGCCTGAGCCTGCTTAGCCTCCTCCCCTTGGATGGAGCTGGCTGCCTTTAATAGGAGATATTCAGAGATCAATGGAATAGTTTAAAGGACCCATTGCATTTCAATGAATAAACGACACAGTGGCAGTGCAGCCTAAGCAGACAAATGCAGGGGCAGTGCTCTGCAATAAAGCAAACATATAAAAACACTCGGCCGCTGCATGTCAGGTTGATATTGCTTCTACATCACCCACAGCAGAGATGAAGGTGTGTAGGGAAGGGTTTTTCTATCCATTGTATGTGCATTGTAAATTACAAAAGATCCACCATATTTCTGAAAAGTTCGAGCCCCCGTCGTGGCTTGTGGTGTCAACAGCCAAGGAACTCGGATGACTCAATAATAAAGGGGAATTTCACTGGTTTTTTGTGATTGAGATGGAAAAGGTGGCTCAGGGTGGTTTGACATGTAGTGTTTCATTGCAGAAAAACATACTGGGTCAGTATTCCTTACAACAATGGTGGTAAATGGAACCAGAGGTTGCACAAATATGGCCGCCCACACCCACCAGTAAACCTACACCTATTGTCAGAGGTTTAATATGTAACGTTGATGGCAAAATAATGATAAATGGACTATTGTGTCATATAACTATGGCGTCACATTAATGCCAAAACTAGAGCGCGCAAAATCGCTTGCCGCAAATAAATCGCAGGCATAAATTTCATAGTCGCGCGCGCAAA
>JBBIGC010013539.1:0-13091 GCA_037576955.1 Lepidarchus adonis | reverse complement strand
CCCTTACACCTAATCCTTTTGCAACTACTAACCGTAACACCCAATCCTTATGCTAATACTAAACCTTACACCTAATCCTTATACTAGTCCTAACCCTTACACCTAATCCTTATACTAGTCCTAACCCTTACACCTAATCCTTTTGCTACTACTAACCGTAACACCCAATCCTTATACTAGTCCTAACCCTTACACCTAATCCTTATGCTAGTACTAACCCTTACACCTAATCCTTATACTAGTCCTAACCCTTACACCTAATTCTTATACTAGTCCTAACCCTAACACCTAATCCTTATATTAGTCCTAACCCTAACACCTAATCCTTATACTAGTCCTAAACCTTACACCTCATCCTTATACTAGTCCCAAACCTTACACTTTATCCTTATGCTACTACTAACCGTAACACCTAATCCTTATACTAGTCCTAAACCTTACACCTCATCCTTATACTAGTCCCAACCCTTACACTTTATCCTTATGCTACTACTAACCGTAACACCCAATCCTTATGCTAGTTCTAACTGTTACACCTAATCCTTATACTAGTCCTAACCCTAACACCTAATCCTTATACTAGTCCTAAAACTTACACTTAATCCTTATGCTACTACTAACCGTAACACCCAATCCTTATGGTAGTGCTAACCGTTACACCTAATCTATATGCTAGTCCTAACCCTAACACCTAATCATTGTACTAGTCCTAACCCTAACACCTAATCCTTACACTGGTCCCAACTGTAACACCTAATCCTTAAACTGGTCCTAACCCTAACATTTAATGCTTAAACTAGTCCTAACCCTAACACCTAATCCTTACACTAGTCCTAATCGTAACAACTAATCCTTATACTAGTCCTAACCCTAACACATAATCCTTATACTAGTACTAACCCTAACACCTAATCCTTATAATAGTCCTAACCCTTACAACTAATCCTTATACTAGTCCTAACCCTAACACATAATCCTTATATTAGTATTAACGCTAACACCTAATTCTTGTACTAGTACTAACCGTTACACCTAATCCTTATACTAGTCCTAACCCTTACAACTAATCTTTATACTAGTCCTAACCCTAACACATAATCCTTGTACTAGTACTGACCCTAACACCTAATCCTTATACTAGTACTAACCGTTACACCTAATCCTTATACTAGTCCTAACCCTTACAACTAATCCTTATACTAGTCCTAACCCTTACAACTAATCCTTATACTAGTCCTAACCCTAACACATAATCCTTATACTAGTACTGACCCTAACACCTAATCCTTGTACTAGTACTAACCCTAATACCTAATCCTTATACAAGTCCTAACCCTCACATTTAATGCCTATACTAGTCCTAAGCCTAAAACTTAATCCTTATACTAGCCCAACCCCAACCTTAACCGCTAATACTCACACTAACATTAGCCCTAATCTTAAAGTAGTACGCATGTGCAGAACAGCAAAGTAGTCCGTATCGCTAGGTGGCACAATAGATGCGTCTGATAAGCTAAAAAAAACCCAGGACTGAGAGAGTACTTACATCGTTTCGCTAGGGAGCTAAATCCGAGGACAGCAAACACGACAACGGCGAAAAGAAACTTCATATTTGACGAATTTGAGCTCTGTAAACGTCGCCGTCTTAAAACTGAAAGCAATAACAGTCTGCGCCTCAACCGAAACCTTGGACTCAGACCCCGCCCACCTCTGTTTTCAACCAATGAAAATAATCCCTTCACTGTTACCACGCGCCACGTGTCTTTACAGGTTTATCTATTGTCACAGGAGTAAGTGAAAAAGTCTCACCAAACGTTTTTTTTTCTTATTTGAAATTTATTTTAAAAGATGTTTGTACAGTGTTTGTATCAGATCTAAAAGTTAGCTGTATTGGCTGTTGTTCTAAATGGTCAGTATAATAATTACAGAATGACTATTTGCTTTAATGTAAGGCTTATTTTGACATGGCTGAGTGTTAAGGAAAGCAGTACGAACATGATGTCTGTCATGTCCAGTACTATTACCTTAAATAAAATGAAAATGCTTCAATAAAAAGAAAAATGCCCTCATATAAGGTTTAGCCATCTTTTAATCTAAATGTAACCATGCATGAAAATCAAACTACAGGTATTATTCAGTTTATAATTCATGTTTATTTTATTATTTTACCTATTACAATTTAGTTTAGTTCTGAAAAACAGCAACATCCCTATATTAATAAAAAATATATAATTCTAAAAACATTTTGCAGATTTTAAAAAAGAAATCTAAATAATAACTTAAAGCATAATGATACATAATTTTAATGTAAAGAATATATTTCATTACATGGGGTACAGTTTTGAAAGCGTCTAGAGCCATGTTATTAGTAGCCTGTTCATCAGTATATTTATGAGAGTTTAACAGATGACCTGTTTGCTTCATCTGTTGCCTTTATTGTAATAAATTATAATAAAATACTAAATTAATGCCGGATCAAGCCCAGACACTCCGCTATGAGACCCGCTTTCTTTTACAAACCCTGATTAAATGTACTCATTGATTCATGTGCTTCCACACAAAGAAAAACACTACACTGTGCTTTTTTAAAGAATTTTTTTATTCAGAAAAATGAATCACTAGGCAATCCATGCTGAGACAGAGATCAGTTTAAAGCAACCCCAATGACTTAGAAAGTAATTTTCAGATGAGCTGAATCTGAAAGTGCTGGTACTATACAGTAGATAAGTTGGTGGTTTTGACAGTATGTGTAGTTCATCAATGGGCCAATGAAAGTCTTAGGAATTTAGTGAATTATCTGATTAATCAGAATGTTATATCCAGATTTTTTACACCCAGCTTTAAAAAGGTAACTTGGTCTCAGTGCATAATATTTTAAACCAACAAACCATCAAATCAGCAACCTTGAACATATAAAGGACGTTCACAAACAGAAGAAAAATGAAAACAAGTTTTAAAAAATTAAAAGCAGAAACTTTATAGCAGCAAGTAATGAAATCTCTTTCTTAAAAGAGGTGTCTCCAAAAATCAAGGCATCAACAACACCGTGGCTTTGAGGTGATATCAAGGAGGTCTTCACACACCAGGAGCATACAACAGCTTCAAGCCCAACAAAATGCTACTCTGCATAAGTGACATGACATTGGAGACCCAGTTCAGTTGACATTCTCCTGTAAATAAGAAAGGAAGCTCAAGCTGATGTAGTTTTGCTTTATTAATTTGTTAATGACTGCACTTTACTTGTACATATGTATCATAAGACCACGTACCTTCTTGTCATCTTTGTTGCATCTCACATATCTGGCTCTGCAAATAATAAAATAAATGATAAAGAACTAAGTAAAGGTAGAAAAACAGTTTCATTACAGTGTTCAAAAAGCATTATATCAGTTTGGTAGTAATATAGAGGCCAACACTTACGCCATGAGTATTTCTGAGGTTGTTTTTGCATGTGCCTGACTCTGCAGGCATATTCCTCGCCCTTTACAGGTGTGAAGGATACGCTTCTGGTGAGGTGGAACTTCCAACCCTGCTCGAAAGCCAGGTCTGTCTGCTTGGCATCGGAGAGCTCTTCATCGTTCTTCAGAAGCGCAATGCTGATGTCTGGAGGGTGGAAGTCACTTACATGGCAGATTAGGACATTTTCCTTGCCAAACTCGCCAGGGCTATAGCTGTACACCTGGACCTTTGGAGGAGCTGGAGATAAGAAGTTGTGGAGATGATCAGAGCCTGAAACTCAGTGAAACACTTAAATCTCCTGATCTTTAGCAGGACATGGTATTAACCCCTGACAAATATATTGTAGTTAATCCTCCTTTCCATTCATAATTATTTTCATGTTTCTTTTAAAGCCCTACATAATCTTTCTCTAAAAATAAGTGAACTTCTCAAACCCTGCTCCCAGCCCCAAACTTCTGACTTTTCCCATATTCATCTTCTGTCTATGGGTGGCAGATCTTTCAGTGCTACTGCCCCTAAACTCTGGAAGTTGCTTCCCAAATGGGTTTATGAAAAGCAGTATATAACCGTAACGTTATTATTATTATTATTATTATTATTATTATTATTATTATTATTATTATTATTATTATTATTATTATTGTTGTTGTTATTACTGTATATGTAAAGTAAAATAGTTTTCTTTCCTGAATCACAATATATAAGACATCTCAGAAAATGTAATGTTAAGTTTCGCTTTTGCTCTTTTGAAAATCTGGAGCTAAACATGTAAGCAGAGCTCAGTCCATCTGTACTTCCTGTATTTCACTACATTTCTAATCATATGTATTTGTAAACATTGTACAGAAGCTTTAAAATATGCACTTACATTCTTTTGCCTGTGCAGTGATGGACAGAAGGCAAGCAGCCACAAAAGACAAGAGAAGCCTCATTATTTCAGAGGTTAAGCTGAGCTCAGACACGATGTTCTTTTCAGGAAGACTTGTTTTGTGTATAGTGAAAGTAAAGCAGCAAGCACTGTTAACATGAAGCAGCAACCGCTTCCTTCAGATTTCAGTGGCCAATCATAAAACTCATATGCTTCTGTTGCTGGGTAAAATGTGCTCCAAAAGGTTGATGTTGGTGAGCTCCTGGAAAACCCCCCAAAAAACCTTAACAATAAACCACTCCCATCTGTTTTTTTATTGCTGTGGCATATAAACAACAAAATAAAGTCTTTACAATCACATGACACACATGTGGAAGATGAAAGTTAAACTCACAGCAGTATTCCACCACCTTAAAAGACCAAAACTTAGTAGGGACAGTTTTTTCATTGCTATATTCATGCCCCCACAATTACATTGTGATGATGTGAGATATGTTCACATTTTTACAAACAAAAATAGTTAAAAAATAAAAGAAAATGACTTTTCCACATACTTCATATGTAGTCAATTAGCCGAGTTGTTTAATGTTCAAATCTTTCTTCTTTGGGAGGCTAACAGTGCTAGCAAACACTAGCAGTCATTATTCCCAAATAGTTTTAATAAATACACTAGTTTATGGCATATTTTACTACATAGTTTCAAGTGTAATGAAAACTAGTTTTGGACATATATTAGAAGTACTTATATACTTATATATAACGTACACTGTTACCATCTGGTAGGCGTTATGCCATTTGCATATACTTACTATTTCTGTATATTTAACTTTATTTATCCAACATCCAACTCTACATATGACCATCTTTACCTTTGACCACTTCACTCCTATTTAGAATATTTAATACACTGTACATATCTACAGTCTATATTTAATGGTTATTAACTTAAATATATTGTACTAAATGTCCCCATAATGACAAAAATACTACAAAACCTATACATTTAGCTAGTCCAGAACAGGAACAATGCTGTTTTCAGTATAAATTGTTTGTTTCTCCCTTTTTTTGGAAAAGCTAAAAGAGCAGAAAGAGTTCAGGTTTTTTTTTTTTTTTTTTTTTTTTACAGATTGTAAGGTTAGTATTAGGTTTAAGTTTAGGTGGAGTATTAGTCAGATACAGTACTGCACAAGTGACTGAAGGAGCTTTTAATTAATTATAATATTAAGGAAAAAAACATTTTAAATTATGTGTATATTTGTTTTTAAGTATTTTGTTTTTGTTATTATACTTTATCTTTCTTTACAAATGCACCAGGGTGGGGGGCTGTGTGAAACACTATTTCAATACACTGTGTACTGTGTATACGGCTGTTCTGACAATAAAAACCTCTTGAATCTTGAATCTTGAAAACACATCAAGATTGTTCAGTTCTGTACATTAGGAAACCAGACAGCTTTTCCAGGAATATGGAAATTAACTGGCAGAATTTTGCTTAATAATTTCCTTGAATAATTTTCTTACAATATGCTTTTCTTCATGCATTTCTGTTAGTTAGAGTACAACCCACAGAAATCCTTTATTCAGGAGTTCAAATCACTGCTGGTGATACTGCAGCAGCTGCTGATGAAGGAATGCAGAAAAGGAAAATGCTAATGGTACAATTTTTGATGCCATAATAACAACTGTGTTAAATCGATGTGATGGGCTTTTAATGTGTTCCACAGAGAAATGGCTAAAGCTTTCAAAGGACCTCAGGCTCTCAATGTAATCACATATCCAAGTCAGCTGCATTTACATTCTTACAGTAAACAGAAAATGAATATGTGGCCATTGTGAACATATTGTATATCATACAAGAGTAAATATTTATTTAAACAATACAATAAAATGTCATAAAAATGTGATTTCACTGTTTTTAGTTATATAACAAAATTCTAATATGTGAGTACGCTTTGCAGGTTCAAAATAAGTCATTATTAAATGATTATTATAATATTATTAAATAACTAGTAGGACACTGTAAATATACATGAAGACATGATATATTTGTCTAGAAAAAGACTAAAAGAGATTTATAGCATTAAGAATGAAACTATAATAATTTCAAAAACCACCTGTCACGGTAGATAACATAAAATGTAAGTAGACAATAACAGTGTGGTATTTATAATGTATTATTATACGGCTCTCCAGAATACTGCAGCCATCATTTTCCAGTTTAAATCCTCATATTCTCTTGACACTTCTCTCTATATTCCATATATTCTATATATACTGGTGCCAGGTATCAATGATTACTTATTTTATATTATTTTACAGTTAAAAAAAGTTTAATTTATTTTTCATTTTGGTACACATGTGTACTAACATTGCTTATGAAATCCCCAAGGTGTTGCTAGATCTTTTGGTCTTTTCTAGGCGCACAGGGGAAACTGAAAAGGATGTCTTAGCTCCCAAGATGGCTGCAGATAGTCCTAAGCATCCATTTTCAAGTTGAAGAATCACAATAATATTGTATTTTGGCTTAAAAGTCATTATATAACTTATGTACCTTATATAATTTTCTGTTTTAGATTGTGTTCTCTGAGGGCCAGTCAGTGCTGGGCCCATGGACATATTCCAAGCCCCCCCCCTTATGGAAAAAGAGAGAGATTGTTATATTAATAACAATGTCTCTCCTCTTTAAAAACAGTTTATGTTCCTTCACTCATATCTTTCTGAGTGACATTCTCAGCAGGCCTATAAACAATAGTGTACCATGATATGTCAAGTGTGGTGTTATGAGGGAACTGAAATTGCGTCTCTTTCCAGAAACAGATGGACTAATAATATTTCTTCGCCACAGTTTTCTTATAGACATTGAAGTTACAGCACAGTGATCTTGTAATTGATAATGCTGGCATGAATTATAAACCATGACAAATATAAGCAGATTTCTTTCAAGTGTACTTATTTCCATAGAGCTAACAGGTAAAGAGCTCTCTCTCAATGGACAAGTAAATGCTAATGTGTGCTTTCTCGCCCACCCAAGCTACGTGAGATGGTCATCTCGACTTCTGACTTTCATCTGAGAGATTTATCATATGCTGTAAACACCTTCTCTTGAGTTTAGAAGAGCAGCCATGCACCACATGCAGGCGGTGAGGCCTACTCCAGGGTCTCCATCCGCCTCACATCAGCTTATTTCCATGACACAAACTTTCATCTAATCTGACACTTTGAAGGGCTTCCTCCTTCTCCATCCTTCGTTTCAAAACAGATCGATGCCCCCCTACCACTATCCTCCATCTCACACTTACATATGGCCTTGAATTTTCAATAGGCTTTCTCTCCACTTCAGCCCCCCTTAGAGCAGCCTGGTCCTGACTTGGTGCAGTTTAAAAACTGATCTCCAGTCAGCCATGATCACATGACCTGGAGAGGCCCAGAGGCATTAATCCCTGCACACATGGCACAGTAAACAAAGCTTTCTTCTCCCTCATGTGCTCAGCTATTATGAGGTGCCAGGGAAGGCACTTTTTGCAAATGCTTTCTCAAAAAATTACCAAGGAAGAGCTTGGTGAATAAGCTGTAAAAATAAACTGATTTGTGTTGGACTTTTAATGCCAGGCCATATTATGTGGCATAATTAGATTTTTATTTAATGCTGTGTGACTGGAGATGAGCTGTCATTTAAAAAGACTCTTCAGTACTGTACATATTAGATGTATAATACTGTAGATATTTTCCTGTATAATGCAGATGCATTTGATCAGGTGCACAGAGGAATAGTCTTATACACATACAGTACATACATTCATACATACCGGTACATATACATACATCAGAATCAGAATCAGAAAACTTTATTGATCCCGAGGGGAAATTGTTTGCATATTGTTTGCATATTGTTTACATACATGCATATTAGGGATGTAAATTACAAGTGTCCTGACAATTTGATTCTACAGCTGTTATTTTAGCAAGCGATTCGATATTTTTCGATTTGATACTTTACAATTTGCAATGATGCAATTTGATACTGAGGTCTGTGGTCAGTAGGAAATATGATGAAATTTCATACAATCTGCTACATTTCCATCAAATCACGCATGCAAACAAATGATCATTTTAACATTGTAGGTCAAATACAGTGATGTAGTCATAAGCAAAAGCAGACTCTGGTCATGCCCACATGGTGTGTGTGTGTGTGTGTGTAATTTTTTTTTAGCATTTTTATTGTTGGTAGATCATTTTGACTTGGTCAATTTAAAAGTAGCTCGCAAGCCAAAAAAGTTTGAGCCAGAACGTCTGGCATGTGGGTGGAGCGAGATGGAGGGTGTTATTGCGCAGACACATGGGTGAATTCTGCAGCGCAGCAATGTGGCATCTCAGGTGCGAGTTTAGAGCCAAGTTCAATCCATCACACAGCATTTAAAGAGCCATCTCTCAGGAGCAGGAGCCCTCTCAATTCTCTCTGTGAGACTCTTTACCAAAGGCAGATGAAATGAGCTGATCACAATAAAGCACAACAAAAGGAACAGCATTTTAAAGCCCGTAATTTTCGTCTAGTCTCTTTCTGCAGGAATTACTGATCTGCAGTCTTGAAAATAAAGGTACCTAAAAGGTTTTCTTAGAGCAGGGGTGTCCAAAGTCTGTCCTGGAGGACCGGTGTCCTGCACAGTTTGGTAGTTCCCTTCCTCAAACACACACAACTGCTTTTCACAAGCATCGCCATAATCTCATCATGCTCACTGTCAGCCTTGAAACGGAAAAGGCAGTGGACCGGAGCTGGGCATGCCTGCCTTAGAGTGATGCTGTGGGAGTACCACCATTGGTTCCCTCATGCTCTTAAAACTGATCCTTAGGGCCACCACATATTTGTTTGAACCATAAGATCACAATGTGGGCCATCTGGGGTGTCTTGAGGACCAGTTTAAATACTGAGCCAATCATCTGATAGATATTTAGACATCCCCTGTGGTGCATGGCTTAAATTACCTCCACAAAACCTCTATCCCAATAAAAAAAATCTTTTTATAGATCAAGCGTGTGGAGATACCCTAGTGTGATGGACTTCCACAGAATTCCTCTTGATGCCACTGAGAACTACAGAGACAACACACAAGATCACAAGTGCGACCTTGGTTCTTTAATGGAAATGTGCGCTGCATACTCTTGTTCAGTACTGCTTGTTCAGATGACAGTTAAACTTCCACTGCCTTTTCCACTCCAAGGCTGACAGTGAGCATGATGCGATTATGGAGATGCCTGTGAAAAACAATTGTCTTGTTGACTGGGCACTCAGTGAAAAACCTTTACCAGAGGGCTCACTTTGTCAGGTTAAAGTGCCATTATCGTGTGTAATGCAGTAAACACAGAAGCGCTGTTTACACACCACTCACTCTTGTTAATGCTCAGTCGAATTTCTCTGATGCCTTTAAGAGTGATGAAAAGTCCAACCTAAGGATAATGGAGGTGCGTGCTCCATTTGAGTCACGTAGACACTTACTTACAGGGTTTTGATTTATGTCCAAATCGACTTATGATGCACATTGAGGAACAATTATTTGGATTAAGTTTGGATATTTCGTCCAGTCACAGTCCTGTTGGAAACTTTCTATTTTTTAATGAGGTTTTTTTTTGTTGAAAATTTGCAGACTTGGGCATGCTTTTAATGACGTCTTCTGACTGGAATGTGTTTATGGGAAACACAGAGACAGACAACAATTGACACACAACAAAGCTTTTGGACAGAGGGAGGAAACTCACACATGGGGAGAGCTTGCAAACTCGGACAAAAAGGCACCTATGGCCAAAGCAGGAATCAAACCAGGACCTATCCATGCAACACCATGCCACTAATATTTAAATTTGCTTGATGATCTGAAACATTTAAGTGTGAAAAACATGGAAAATATAAGAAACATTTTTCACACCACTGTATTTACATTTTTCAGGCTGACATAATACTGATGATGTGACAGCATGTCCAGTATGGCTTGATGGCAAACTGAACAAGGTAAGAATCCTGATTATGCATCATGTGGTTCTTTGTTGCAATTTTTACAGCATTTCAGCATTCATTTGAAATCAGATTGCCCACATTATTAATTATAGAAAGCTTAAGGTTGTGTAACCACTGACTTAAAACTACCAGTTAAGAAATACAATACAACCAAAGTCTTGTTGAACAGATACAGGTTTCCAAGTTATCAAAATGTTACTGTATGATCTACTGTGCTTTTTTCATAAGGTTGTTACTTTTACCCCTGAAATTTATATAAAATTCTCTGCAGTAACATGACATGAAATTTTAAATGGCTGCATCAACTGATTACTGTTTCCCAATAAGCAAACATCACATGCAAGCCAAAAATACCTAGGCAAAACACAGACCTATACCATTTCATTTCTCGTGCTGCTGTATCCAATCATATTTTCAAAGCTGATATAATCTCATTTTCTCCTGTTATTTTCTTTCAACATCTGCTTCAGAGCCTCTGGGTTAAATTTGCCTCCAGGGTGCCTGTGATTGTTGTGAGCATATGTTGTTTATGAGCAGCTTCAAAATCAGACACTCTTTTCTGGGAGCACAGACAGTAAAAGCTTCTGGATGATCAGTAATTAACTGAATGCTCGCAAGACATGGAGAGTCCTATCAGCACTCTTTGGCTAGAGCATCAAATGGCCTACTTACAAATGTGCTGTCTTAACTACTGTTGCTAGGTTAGACAAGCTTTTCAGAACACTGGTAAAAATATGATTATATTTAATGAGAAACTGTACCATACTCCATTCTTATCAAAATTGTAAAATATTGTAAAGTGTTAATTTAGCTAACTGGGTTATCGTGTTGTGGCTATCATACATACAAACACACACACCAGTAGAATATAACCACAAGCTCTGTATAACAGTACACTCATACCCCACCTGCACCTCTGTCTACTTTGTCTATTTGCCAAGTTTTATAAGATTTAACAGATTGTGGGAGGTTTCCTCCATGCCACTTTTCAGACAGCATTGGTGGAATGGTGAACTGAGCATGACTGCACTTCTGGTGACAGATAAGGCAAAACACCTCGAACACACTCTTGACGAACACGAGGGGGCAGCAGAGCCAAATATATTAATGACGTTCACACGCTCAACAGATATGGAGTTTGCCCTTGCAAAGTACAACATTACTGATGAGTTTATTTTAGTACTTTTGAATGATAAAATGTATGGATCTTTAAAACGGGAACAAAACAGCACAAATAAAAGCAGCTTGGAAAATCATTTTCCAGCTGACTTTCCAATTGTGGAACAGCACAAACACATGTTGTACATCACAGGCCCACAACGCCCATCTTGGAGGACTGGTGTACAGCCCTTGTTCTCAGTGACTAGATTTCTAGATCTGCATTTTTTTTATTGAGTAATCTGTAAATTATTATTTAACTATTAACTATTATTTCACTTTAAATAAAATTATTTTAACTAAATTATGTAACTATTAACGAACTGAAAACACCCCCACATTTTATTTCCATATTTTATATAAGAAAATAAAATGTTATACCAAAGTGACAATATGTAGAAATACACTAGTTGTGCAAAGATATAGTGCTTTTTTAGATAACGTGCACAAAAACAAATGTTTTTAAACCTCAAATTACAGATATAAGAAACATAACACAAACAAAAAGTTTTAAAAGGCTCATTTACATCAAATGGGATTTTAAAAGGCCACAGATGAAGGAGGTAGTAACACTCTCTCACACACAATTAGTATTCTTTCCATACTCAATCACTCACACTCTCTTTCTACAAAAAAAACTTTAGATGACAGACAATTAAATATGATTATCTTGCCATGTTGGAGTGTAATTTTACTGAGTAGGTCATTCACGCTACAAGAAAAACTAACTACTGTGAAGAAAATGATTCTTCACTTCAGGCCAGCACATGTCGTGGGTCTAAACTCCTTTAATTAATGAAGACATTGTAGTTACTGACACTGCTGTTCATCAGTGAGTGGGTCATTCTATGGTTTGGAGTGGAAGCAGTCTGCAGCAAAGGAAAGGGATAAAAATGGAAAGTAATGGAAAGTGATTTTGGATGAAACAATAACAGAACAAAAGCTCGCAGATTCTCAATATACATTTGCATTTAGCAGAGAAATGTCTTAACTTGGCTACTTCATGAACTGCACAGATTATGGAATGATGGTACAATAATACCTTTTCATCTTTACAGATCGCAAGTATTGTGATTTCTAATGAAAGTAAAATTAATACCCATAAACATGCTTTTTACAACTACATTCAGACTGACATTTTTAATGAGAATTTGTTATAACTTTGCATGGTTAAAGGATCAAAAACACTAGAAACATATTTAACAATTTATGTTTATTAGAACTATATTAATTTAGTCAACATTTCCAGAGGAAAAATTAAAACTGCACATATTAAAACTGTTTTGTGCATTCGTTTACATTTCAGTCTAACACTATAAACAGTTAAAAAAATTCTAGTCCTATAACTTTTATTCAAATCCATAAAAATATGAGATAACAGTTTTGAAATGATACGCTTCAGTGCTGAACTGGATCCAGCTGCTGAAAGTGGAGCTCAAACCACCTTCCGCTGCAATATTACACAATTGTGGTCGATAAAGAGATAAGATAAGATAATCCTTTATTGTCCCACAAGTGGGATATTTCACACGTTACAGCAGCAAAAATCACACACAATAAATAAATAAAGCAAATGTTAAAAAAGAGAAACACACAATA
>JBBIGC010013530.1:0-13091 GCA_037576955.1 Lepidarchus adonis | reverse complement strand
CACTGCTCACAAAAATTAAAGGAACACTTTAAAGAAACACATTAGATGCATCAGATCTCAATATGAAGTTGGATATCTATATAAATAACAACGGGGCAACGGGGCAAATTTTGAGTTTTGTTTAGGATCATCTTCTTTTCAGCTTCAGCTTTTTTACAGATGGTGTGCTGTTTACTTCCATTCTTTCCTCCACCCGTGCTATGTTTCCTGTGCCACTGGCTGCAACACCACCCCAAAGCATGATAGATCCACCCCCATGCTTATTGGTTGACAAGGTGTTCTTTTCATGAAATGCTGCTTCTTTTGTCTTTGATTGTGGCCAAAGATTCTATTTTAACTTAATCACTCCACAGCATGTGTTTTCAAAAGAAGTGCTTCTGTAGATGTTTTGTTCTTCTGACATTGGATTTTATGATGGGGATGCAGATAAGATTTTTTTTTTCTGCTGACTCTTCCGTGAAGGTCTTGTGGGATGGTCCACCACCACTCCTGAGTCTGCTGAATCTTCTTTTAGGTTTTTTTAGCAGTCAAATGGGGATTTTAATTTGTCTTTCTGACCAGCATACGAGCAGTTCTCTCTAAAAGTTTTCTTGGTCTTCCAGATCTCATCTTGACCTCCACAGTTCCTCTGAACTGCCATCTCTTAATTAATATTTCTCACCTTGGAAACTGTGCATCTCCTGCATTATCGATAACTTTCATTTTCAGAGTCTTACACAGCTGCTTAGAGGAACCCATGTTTGTTGAGTGTCCACAAGTGTGTGCACAAGGTTTGAAGAGGTTTGAAGGTTTGTAAAGCTTAAATCTTTATGCTTGATTGTTCCTGTACCTGGAAGTCACTTTGGACAAAAGCGTCAGCCAAATTAATAAATGTAAAAAATGAATAAATGTAAATTTACATTTACTAATGACAACTGTTGCCATGCATCAGATCGAACAAGCTGATTAAGGTCTTCAGAATTCTTAGGATGCCCAAACTTTTGCACAGTGCCGCCATAATGTTTTTATTCTTGTTTAATTCATGGCATAAAAAGTAACTATGCATTAATATTTGCTGAAAATATTGTGTATTTTTGTCCTAGCGAGACTGTGTTAATATCGTTTTAATTACGAAATCACCAAAACATGTTCTTTATCAAGGGGTGCCTAAACTTTTGCACAAGACTGTATATTCTGTATACTATATACTGTACTATATTTCTGTACAACTGGTAGTAGGTAATGGTAAAAGCCATTTTGCCCACTGCACTTCCTGTAGTGCACTACCATCAATCTGTCACAAGAGTTGAACATCTGCTGTAATTGACCCACAAATCTAGAAATCACTCTTCCCCTTCACTCCATCTCATGCAGTTTCCAGAGGTACAGCACAGCAGTCACTTTTCCCCAGCGCTTTGATCCGATACCCCTGCAACAACTTCTCCAGTCCACAGCCAGAGCTTAAGCTAAACCGCAGAGCCGCGTTCGGTACCACCACCCTGGTCCTGACCGACCTCAGCCAAAAACCTGCTGCCGCTCAGCAAAACCCTCCAGCAGGCATGCATCCTGAGCTCCTGCGGGACAGGAAGTGCAGTGCTGGGGCTGGGACATGGCTCCAGGAGGATGGTGCCTGGATCGAGAGGCAGCACACACAGGACTCACCTGAAAATCCCAGCCAGCCCAGTAAGAGGAGAAAAACAGTGGGACACTTTTCCGGAGGAGCCTCATGGGATGACGGCCAGCGTTTCTCAAAGTGAGAACATGTTTGTTCATGATTATTAAATGACAAAATGTTTTTCTACACCTTTCATTGTGGCTGGTGAACAGGTATCAGGAGAAATGGTTCCAGGTTGGTTCATTCTGCTTTGCTCTTCTCTCACCAGTAATGACTCACAGAGCCACACGGCATCCAGAACCACAACCCCCTGCTGCACCACCCATCAGCAGCCCACCATTCTGAGGGTGGTCCATAAGGCAGGAGAGAATAAAGGAAGGCAGTTCTATACCTGCGCACTACCCAGAGGATCCCACTGTAACTTCTTTGAGGTACATATGGCATCTATGTTTATACACTATAATCCAGGGCAATTGCCCTCAAACATGCGAAGTTCCAGGTGTGTTTGAATAAGGAAAGCACCAAACTAGTTGCGCATCTCTAATATGATCCGTTAAGCTTGATAATGCAAAGGCTCAAGTGATACATTGTATTTGTACAGTAGCCATTAGGCGTAAGAATCTCAGGGTATCTCACAATACGATAACCACGATAATGATCTCGCGATACCATGATTCTGCCATAATCGATATATCGCACAACAATGACGTAGTGATAATAACGCATCCCTGTGTTTGTGTTTATAATTTACATAAGCAACAGCAATGCTATTGTTACCTTTCCCATATTTGCTTTGCGATCACAGTCTGAAGCGTGGGGAAACCGCTACTTCAGCTTCAGGGCTTTATTTTTGTTCCCCTTTGTCACACACAGTTGCGCTAGCATCGTGCTACTAACATTTACATTTATTCATTTGGCTGATGCTTTTGTTCAAAGCGACTTCCAGGTACAGAAACAATCAAGCATAAATTCAGACATGATCGCACTAATGTAAGAGTTACAAGGAGTTCAACACATTCCACTTAGTCATAAAACAATAATATAAATCGCTCCATAATTTGTCTGGTACAGACAGGGTTAACTCCAACGCGTAAACACACCTTCTGCTACAGCGCTAGTTTCAACCGTGTCTATACCGGACAAATTATGGCACGATACCCTTCTGTCTGATCTAAATTATTCTTGAGCAAAGGCTAGATATTGGTGAGGACGCACAATTTACTAAAAAACGATTTACTGAGTCTTTCCCTGTTTTTAAAGAAGCTCTCCAGCGTTGCGTGTTTTCTCACGTTGACGGGTTGCTGGTAGCATCATCCTTTGCTATGAAAGTGCAGGAAAGAGGTGCGTAGAGATACGGCCGTTACAAAATAATCCCCACACTGTTCCGTCAATGTTCTAAAAGCCAAACTTAGACTTTCGATTTAAATGTGGCTGGGGCATCTCAGCCGAGCTTTTTTTTTTTTTTGCATCTACCTGTTGTTTAATATCAGCTGTTTACCCAAGTTATCAGCACTTAAACTGTTCTTCCTCAGCATTTATCTCTCTCCTGCACTCAGTTGAGCAGCGCCACCCAGAGGAGAGAAGTAGCGACGCCTGTGAATCAAATTGGCAGCAATTGTTTACCCATTTAAATATCTATATTGATGACGATATATCCCCATATCAATATTGTGGCCCACCCCTAGTAGCCAATCAAATAAATTCTGATGGAGTAATATTCTAGATTTGCACAATATTTTATTGATGCAGCATTGTCAAGTATGTCAAGTATATAAGAAAATGTAAAAACTGCAAAAACAAACCATTTTCAAAATGATTGTTACGTCATGAAATCAACAATTTAATTGTGAAAAAATAGGAATTGCTATTTTATTTTTTTGTTATTTGTTTATTAAGTGGTAATGCACTTTAATGGAAATCTATAGATATAATTTGAGTATCTGAGATCTTATTTTCAATAAAAAACAAAATATTTTATAAGGTGTTCTAATTGTTATATATGTCTCCTTGTTTAGCCCCTCCCATTCACAAATAATCAGGATGTCCTGATAGAATCTGGGAATTTTTAACCTTTGTCTGGAAATATAGAGCTTTGTGTCAGCGCAGCATTGTGGCAATATTTTGAACTAGAAAATGAAATCAGTTCAGTGGTCACATGTACTGTTAGTACTACCGAGTATTTCTGAGGCGTTAGTAAAAGAGCTACATTTAATACTACCAATCTGATCTCACTCCTAAATAATAACCAGTCATCAGAATCCAGCCAGTTTACTTAGGAAACTCACTGCACTGAAGTAACTGAAGTATCTCAGCCAATCAGAAGTTTTAATGGTTAAAAAAGCCAGAAATAGACACAATGATTTAATAGAGGTTTATTTGGATATTGCAGATGCTGATAGAACCATTAAAGCCTGTATACAGTGCAGCACTATTTTAAAGTAAGGTCTGATTTGAGCCAATCACTTTTTTATTAGTGTATTTCTCTCACTCTCTCTGTCCTTGCAGTGGGCAGAACTGCACTTCCCTGTGTGTCATCATGGCAAACGCACCCTGATGAGGACCGTTCTGAAACTGGAACCCAACAATGGCCAAAGCTTTTACGTATGTCCGTTCAAACAGGGGCTACAGTGCGACTTCTTCCAGTGGATGGAAGACGGGCCCAGGTCTGGACGTTAAGCCAGTCATGGGCGTACACTGGTTTAGACCATGCACTTTTTAAAAATATATAGTAGAAGTAATGCACAATAGGCCTTCCCTCATACCCACTGACAAATTAACACAATTTTCAAGAGTGTGTAAAAATAAACATTTATTGTCATTAATAAAACGTAAAAACAAATAAAAGCAATTAAAACAGTATTATAAATTTTCTTGACAACAAATAATTATTCCAAACAATTTTCTCATTAACAAAACCACATCAGGAGTGTTGTCTGGATAGGCCGGGGCTAAATGCAGTCCACTTTCTGCAGGACTGGTTTGTTGGTCTGCAAGTTAGACACCATAAAGGGGAACTCGCTGAACCCGGGACGTTTATTGCAAGCAGCACCTTTTAATTAAGAACATTTATTTTAGTAATTTTAGCTTTAAACACAGAGCATCATCAGTTAGGGCTGTAACGGTATACCCAAAGTATGATTGTGTTTCTTCTCATTGGTGTAAAAGTCAACTCTGAGAGGGGTCGGAGGTCAGATTGTTGACATGGGATGCAATGGCTCTTATGTTGTAAAAGTCCAGAATAAACAATGATCATTAGCAGGAGGGCTTCGTACGATGACACGGACACAGCTTCTTGATGTACCGTTACAACCCTAACAATATAAAAGAAGAAGCAGCAGAATAACTCACCATATCCACCTGTCGTGTTGGCACAGATGAGTGCCCCAAAGAAGTCTGGGTACCGCTCCTTGATTCTGGTGATGGCCGTCTTGCAAGCAGTAGCAGGGGCAGCTCCAGCCCTCATCATCTCCACCGCCAAAAAACTGCAAATCAAACGTTTAGAAAATTGCACACTTTACACGTGTGAAGATCCCACTGTCAACAGCTAGAACATTGTTATGAGGATCTGATTGCAAGACGGCATCAGTCATGTACTGATGTTTGGGGATCAGTTCTGGACTACAAACTCATCCTAATGGTGCTCTCTATTACTCGAGGGCTACGTAGCTTGCCAAACACAAAGCCTAGAACGCACTCAGTCATGCTATTTCTATAGGTCACTGCTACTGCTGTCGCCATCACCATTTTCTCATCTCTCATTTCTCTCTTCTAGCAGCCCCCTGACCACAGATGTTCTCTAAATGTGCAGAGCATTAAAAATCAGATCAAACATGTCTGAGCAAATGGCTACACTTGGGGTAAGGAATAAAATATATGCAAATTTGCTGAACTATCACTGTAATGCACTGGTTACCTGGGGAGGAAACGCATCATGAGGTCTCCTTGGCCTGTAGCTGCAGCAGCACCTGCTGAGCTATCTGCATATGCCCCGGCACCAGGTACTGGAGAGTCTCCCACACGTCTACAGAGGGAGAAACACACACACACCTTACAGTAGCTCTCACAGCAAATAAAGTAGCTCCGGTACAGCAGGAAATGATAAAGACTTAATAGCATCTTCCATCACCTTTTGTTAGGTGAGAACAGCTCTTCCTTGCTCTCTACGGGGGAAAATTACAGCATTTAATTAAAATTGTTCAAGTGCCCTCACGATTTAAAGTCATGCTGTAATTTTATATGAATTATTTCTGACTCACTGCTTCGAGTGCAAATGATGTGGAAAGTGCGGGTCTGAAACCCTCAATCCATACCGCATTAGTGTGGGAGTAGGAGAAATTTCATTATGTTTGAATGAGTGTTACATTTTATAGTTTTAAATCCTTTTAGCCTGCCTTGACAGCATGTAAATAGTATCACATATCTGATTATATACATATCTGTGCATACAAATACAAAAAATCAAGATGACATTGTTAAAAAATATGAATAATAAAAATAAGCAACTTGCTTGTAATGTTTTTTTTTATAAACATATAAATGAGGTCAAATGAGAAAGCACAATTGCATTATTAAATATTGGTTTAAAATATCAGCCAAATCAGTTTTTTTAACAGCTGGGCCAAAATATCAATATGACGATATATCATCGTCATTGCGCATGTGATATGATGATCGATATGCCAAAGTCAATATACAATTTGACTGGCGTCGCTACTTCTCTCCTCTGGGTGGCGCTGCTCGACTGAATGCAGGGGACTTGGGTAAAAGCTGAGACGCCCCAGCTACATTTAAATCTAAAGTCTGAGTTTGGCTTTTAGAACACTGATGGAACATAGCGTGGATTATTTTATAACTGCTGTATCTCTGTGCGTCTGCACTTCCCTCATAGTGATTGAATGACGCTACCAGCAAACAGTCAACGTAAGTAAACACACTTTGCTAGAAGCTTCTATAAAAATAAAAAAAAAGACAGTAATCCAAGTTTGCAGAATTGTGCCCCTGACAATATCTAGCATTTGCTGAACTGTCCTCAACAATAATTTAGATCAGAGAAGAAGCGAATCACTCAATTTTTTGTTGCAGAAACGGTTAAACTTAGCGTTGTGTGTTTCATAAGGAGCAATGCACTGTGTAATATTCTATCAACTATGTAGTGTTTGATGCGGAAAAATGTGTGGAAAGAGTTGCTTTGTGAGTTCGGCTATTAGCACAACGCTAGGGCAACTTACCAAGTGACAAAAGAGAACAGAAGTTAAGCCCTGAAGCTGAAGTAGAGGTTTCTCTGTGCTTCTGACCGTGGTCACAAAGCAAATATGGGAAAAGTGACAATAGCATTGCTATTACTTATGTAAATTAATAACGCATCTCTGTGTTTGTGCTACATCGCTACGTCATTGTTGTGATATCGATCATCACGATATTATTGTTATCGTGGGCTGTGTATTGTATTGTGAGAGACCCTGCGATTCCCACCCCTACAGTACACAGTTTCCTTTTAAATGGAGTGTAAACTCTGGTGGCGCGTGGTTGGTGAAGAGCCACGCTGCTTTTTGCGTTCACACTTACAGATTGTAAAAGAACAAAAGCAAAACTAGGGTTTGTCCAGCAGACTGATTACAGAATGAATTGTTCTAAATGACAATTGCAAGTGGGTCCACAATTATGGCCACGTGTGTACAGCTGCAACACTCACCACACTGCATGCTTTTTCCAAGGCCACACCCCCAGAGTGTCCATACGCTTAGTGTTACACTTCAAAGGGTTAAATGAGCCCTAACGTTTGTCCTCAGAGGCTGGTCTCACTCACCCGGGGACTTTATGCATCGCTCCATTGGTTGAAGTTGCAGCAACCACCTGCCCAGTGTGTCCAATCACAATCATTCCTAAATAAAACAAGAATTCTTTAGGAGATTCACAGTAAAGCTCCAGAGCTGCGAAGCGCCTGGGTTTCTAGCCTGTGCCAAAGCAACGACCTTGAATCAATTAATAAAGCAGTTGAATTAAAAATTAATTGAAGGTTTTTGGAGATTAATCAATGCAATTGGAGTCCACAAAACAGTTTTGCACCACTCCCATAGGCAGCCAAGAAATCATTAGTGGAGAATGTGAGTTCAGGTGCGTTTCATTATCAGTTCAGTAACTACTGGTGATCACAAAATCCGGGAGCGAAATCAAGATTCAGGGAAGGCCTCTGCTTTAGTGTGTGATGGTCAGGATTAAAATCTGCTGTTCTGGACCAAGATTTGTGTTTTATGGCTCTCGGGACTGTGGATAGAAAGAGAACCTTGACTGCATTATTTTTACATCATAAATTATTAGCAACAACATACCATGAGATATCAGGATATAATTGTAAATCTACATTGATCAACCTGCTCTTACGTCAGCAGTACATTACCAATAGTGTCATGTGAGCGGAGGTCGATCAGTCCAGGTCTTTGCCTCGGGCCAGAGTGCAGCTTGGCTTTGGGTGTATACGGGCCACATGACAGGGAAGCATCTGGAAAAACATTCTGGACATGGAAGAAAGAAAATGTAATCTACACTCCTGATCTGACCATAAGAAATGATGAAATGATTCACATGGCATCTTCATCTAAGACCCAAGATTTCTGCTCGACACTGCCAGTTGTGTTGCTTTGTTTCATCATTTGCTTATCCACTTTAAGTCACTGAAAGCTAAGAAAAGGCTGATTTGATCATGTTGGCCATCTACCCAGAGGATTTATTCTTCCTGGATGTGAACAACAGAAAATAAATAAATAAAAATCAACTAATTCCACTTTGCATCTCCGCACAGCTCTGAAAGCCCATCTCTGACAGCATGTTTGGATCAGTTACTGTGTTCTTCATAAAGCTGGTGATGAATTATGCATTGTACCTTCATTGTGCATATTTTTTAATGGCTGAGATTAAATTGATATCCTTCCAAAACTTCTTGCCAAATAATTGTAACGAGGCTGACACATACACCTAATAGATCTGACTCTATTATGAGCACTCAAGAAAATGTGCTAGAGTCTACTGAACTAATCATTACACCATTGGGGGGGGGGAAGGAGGATAGGAGGACTTTGCCTTTGTTGCATTACATTTATCAAATCTCTGAGCCAAGTCCAAAACTTTGTCCTAAAGTTAGAAGTCCATCCAAACTCTGTAACCCTCACTTTAACCTTTCTACTTTTCACAGTATTGAGACACGTTTTATTAGTCCATAAACACTTCAATAAATACTCCTGTACACTAGAATAGGAGATTAGTCAATAACCACATCAATAAATGCTCCTGTACACTAGAATACGATATATTAGTCCATAAACACCTCAATAAAAGCTCCTATGCACTAGAATATTAGAGAATATTAGACTAAAAATATATTAGTCCATAAACACCTCAATAAACGCTCCTATACACTAGAATAGGAGATATTAGTCCATAAAAACCTCAATAAACGCTCATGTACACTAGAATGAGATGTTAGTCCATAAACACCTCAATAAACGCTCCTGTACACTAGAATAGGAGATTAGTCCATAAACACCTCAATAAACGCTCATGTACACTAGAATAGGAGATTAGTCCATAAACACTCCTGTACACTAGGAGATATTGGTCCATAAACACTCCTGTACACTAGGAGATATCAGTCCATAAACACCTCAACAAACACTCCTGTACAGTAGGAGATATGACTTCATATACACCTTTATACACACTTTATAAACCTTCATTATAAAAATGAATTATTCGTATAAGCAACCTGTATAAATAAACAATTCAGGCAAGGTGAACTAATTTAAACTGTACTGAGAGATGAGGATTGAGGAACTGACCTTCCTGAAGTTGGGCTGACACTTCTGACTCAGCCACTGGGAGAAAATGTCCCTCGACTTGTTAGCAGACAAGTCTTCAGATTTGAAGCCCATGTCCTCAGCAAACACTGAAGCTGTGTGAAGATGAAGGACCCACTTTACTTACAGCTTTCCTGAAGCTTAGGAGATAAATGAAGCCCTAAAACTTAATGCAAAGAATTCTTAAATGTGTCATAAGTTTTGCATCTTTGCTTTGACCCTGTTCTGTCCAGTTCATTCCAAAGCAGCTGGATGGAGCTGAAGTCTGGAGACTGTGCTGATCTTCCATGATCTGAATCCGAGTTGTGTTCTTCTAATGCTCTGCCTCATTCTCTCACTCGGTCTTTGTTTCTGGTCTTTTCCTCCACATTGTGATCTCCATATACAGTACTACTTCCTGCTCTACAGTACTGTACTAATACTGCATCAGAGGGTGGAGGAACAATGGTGTTCCAGCTCTGCAACTACAGTACAATTTGACTAGATACACTAGTAATATTATATATCAAAATCCTAAATTGAAAGTGTGCAATTTTCACATAAAGGCTGCAGTTTTAATACCATTCAATACTGTTGTGATTTAATTGGGGGAGTTTATTAATAATAACTCTAATCATGCAGAGCTTGAGAACTGATGCGCTGGCATATTACACATAGCACTCAAGACTCAAGTCTGTAAAATTGTTAATTTTCTGATGGGGGAAAAATGCTAATTTGTATTTAAATAGCAATCGAAATACTAGTAAAAAATCATTTTAAATAATCAAAACCCAGTTTGATATTTCCCACAAATTGTTTAGTCCTACTAGACAATGAATTACATGAAAAAATTAAATAAATCATTACTTTGCACCAATGCATCAACATAATATTCTGGCAAAAATGATCACAATACAATATTAGACAATGCTACAGTGATTTTTACATTTGTGTGCACCTTTACTCTTTACTACTGTGTGTGTTTGCACAGAATGCTCTCTGTTAACAGCAGGTCCCTGACTGCGTCAGAGCTGTGAAAGCTCTTTTCGAGCACTTTGGGTCAAGTTGTGAAGTGAACTGTTCAAATTGCACGAAGAAAGATGGTGTTTTTATATAATTCAGCGTCCTACATTCTTGACAGATGCTAAAGTGACTTCAGGGGATGTTACGCAGCTCAGTGGGCAGAAAAGAGCAGCCCATCGCTTCCCCATGGGCAGTAAACAGTAATATACTACAGTACTGGAAAGACTATAACACAAAGATACTTTGATGGCTGATGTAGCCGTAAGGAAACCAAGATCAAAGGCAAAAAGAACATGGCACAGATAGAAAAAAAACCAAAGAGGGATGAACTAGGTTCATCATAAGGGAGACCTGCTCACTATTAGACAGGTGGTCTTAATGTTATGGCTGAAGACGTGCAGTGAGCTTAGCGCAGTGTACAAGTGCAACATTTTTCACCAGACTCCTTTCATCTTTTGGCACATGCTCTTGCTTTCACGTGGATGACAGTAATGGCTCCTCCCCCTCACTGGACTGCAGTGACTATTGAGCAGAATTTACTGAACGTTCACCTACATGCGTAAACAAATGTAAAGCAGCGTTTTTAAGACTTGTTTCCCCCACACACTGAACAGAAGAAGCTGACCTCACCCGACTCGCCAACTAGGAAGGTGTGGTCAGTGTAGTCCATCACGGCTCGGGCCACACCCACAGCGTTCTTCACTCGCCGCAGGTTTGCTACCGCCCCTACCTCCATTGTGTCACTGGGCGACCAAGAAAAACAGGAGCGAGCCTTTAGACAAAGCACCAATCGTCCCGCCCTCAACATTTCAGCACCCTGATCTAAACCAGTGGAAATGTGAACACACACACATACCTGGAGCAGTGGGACGCCACATAGCGCAGAGGGGAAGGTGCTGTTTGTTCACTCTGCCGTCCTACACAGGCAGTGTATTTGGCCCAAGTTCCACTGAGGAACCCTTGAGTAAGGTACCGTCCCCGTTACACTGATCCCTGGGCGCTGATGACAGCTGCCCACTGCTCCACATTTCACTGTGGTGCACTGTGTTTGTTCAGTCATAAAATATCACTTTCACTTTGAGGCTCAAACTACAAACCCGCTCCTCCTCAGGCCACAGCTGCCCTGTGTGTGTGTGTGTGTGTGTTTTACCCATTCATGATCATGGCATCCAGTGTGGTTTCACCCCGTTCGTCCGGACTCCCCCCAAACCCAACACTGCCATCACACTGGTCCTGCTCACAGCAGGTGCAGCCAGCCTGCACCGCGTCCAGGGGAGACAGACCAGCCTGGAGCGCACTCCATGCTGAACAAACACACACACACACACGCACACGCACACACACACACACACACAGAATTAGCAGCTTAAAACTCCTCAGTACTAACAAACCTGACTTCTTAATAAAATAGCCAGAGAGTGAACACAGGGTGTTTCTAATAAAGTGGCCAGAGAGTGAACACAGCATGTTTCTAATAAAGTGGCCAGAGCGTGAACACAAGGTGTTTCTATTAGAGTGGTCAGAGAGTGAGCACATGGTGTTTCTAATAAAGTGGCCAGAGAGTGAACACAGGGTGTTTCTATTAAAGTGGCCAGAGAGTGAACACATGGTGTTTCTGATAAAGTGGCCAGAGAGTGAACACAGGAACAGAAGGTAGACATTAAGCTGAAAGGATAATGAGGTGTGAGTGTGCGAAGAGGTGTGAGTGAGTTTAAGGTGAAGGAGAATGAGGAGGTGTGAGTGAGGCTCACCTGTTGACATTAAGATGAAAGGAGGATAAGGAAGTGTGTGAGACTCACCTGTTGACACTAAGGTGAAAGGAGAATTAGGAGGTGTGAGGCTCACCTGTTCACATTAAGGTGAAAGGAAAATGAGGAGGTGTGCATGTGAGGAGGTGTGAGTGAGGCTCACCTGTTAAAATTAAGGTGAAAGGAGAATGAGGAGGTTTGAGTGTGAGGCTCACCTGCACCTGTGGCGTTCTCGAAGTGCCAGGTGTTGATCACGAGCGGTAACGAGGCTCCGCATACGTGCAGCAGCAGCCAGAGGAGAAACAGCCCAGTCTGCACCATGACGACACCACAAAGCGCTCGGTTCTTCTGCTGTGGGCTCTATTGACCAGCTCTACTGACTAGCTCTGAACATCATGCCCAGGTTGGAGAACTCATGCCGGATTACCCCGCGGTACTTCCTGGTGCAGTCACATGACATCGAGTGGGCGGTCATTATAGCTCCCAGTAGAGGGCGCTGCTGCAGCCCATTCTATTTAAACGGCCCAGGAAGATTACTATTCCCGTCATCACAAGCTGTTAGACTGTACTGCACTGCTGATACGTGTTAAAACATTAATCTACATACAGTTTTTAATTTCCTGTGCTCCACAAGTTCTCTGTGCTTTTAAATATACTATTATTAAAATCATTTACAGAACTTTATTAATCCAGAGATAAGTTGTTCCTATTACAGATTCAGTGCAACAAAGATGGAGGTAGAAATGAGAAACAAAGCAGAAACAGAGACACTGTAATTACAAAATTAAAACAAACTGGTGAAAAACAGGATAAAAAATAATAATTAAATAAGCTTTAAAAACAAGTGAAGTTAAAGAAACGGCTAAAAATGACAATATGTTATACAAGTGGAAAAAG
>JBBIGC010013487.1:416-13097 GCA_037576955.1 Lepidarchus adonis | reverse complement strand
TCTATCTATCTATCTATCTATCTATCTATCTATCTATCTATCTATCTATCTATCTATCTATCTATCTATCCATCCATTGATTCTTCCATCCATCCATCCATCCACCCACCCACCCATTTTCTATCCATTTATTCTTCAATTTATCCATCCATCTATCCACCCATTTATCCATCCATTTATCCATCCATCCATCCATCTATCTATCTATTTATCCATCAATCAATTCATCATCCATCCCTTCATCCATCTATCCAGCCATCTATCTATCCATCCCTCTGTTTATCCATTTATCCATTGTTTGTCTCATATATAGTGAGTACACCCCTCACATTTTATTATATATTTTATGATATTTTTCATGGGTCAACACTGAAGATATGACACTGATACGATGTAAAGTCCGTGTACAGACTGTGTAACAGTGTAAATTTACTGTAAGTGAAAGTGTAAATGTTTTGTTTGATTGAGTCCTGGAGTTCACTGGATCGCATGTTTCTACTGGAATCTTCTTCCACTCCTCCATGACGACATGTGTTGTTATTTTGAGGGGGCAACAAATTAAACTTTTATAGGTTGTACACTGACTCTTTACATTATATCAAAGTGTCAAATCTTGTTCCATTAAAAGACATTAAATATTTGGATAAATTCCGCGCCCCGCAGCCCGCGAGCTCTCACCCGCTGAAGCGCCGCTCTCGCAGTCTGGCGCCCTCTGCTGGACACAAACATAACCGCGCTGGATCAGCTGAAAGCGGGGGCGTCGAAGGACTGCACGTGCTCTATAAACAGAAAGAGAGGGAGGATGGAGAAAAGGAAAGACACACAGAGAGAGAAACTGCGTTAACACACGTGTTTACTGTTTATGTATGTATGAAAATGAGTGGGTCTGAGTCAGAGAGAGAGAGAGAGAGAAAGAGAGAGAGAGAGAGAGAGAGAGAGAGAGAGAGAGAGAGACTAATGTTTTTATATGTTTACATAAAATTTAATCATTTAAATATTCATAAAATATTGAGGAGAAATATCAAAAGTCCTCTGGAGAGAGAGGTAGAGAGAGAGAGGGGTAGGTAGATAGACAAAGAGCGAGAGAGAGAGAGAGAGAGAGAGAGAGAGAGAGAGAGCGAGAGCGTGCCAATGCAGTAGTGAGCGTGTGGCGTAAAGCTGAGTTGTGGGAGGGAGGAGGGGAAGAGGCGCGCGAGCGTAGCACGAGGATGAAGCGGTGGACCGATGCAGCTAGCGCGTGAGGACTGATAGAATAACTGTGTAGACAGAGAGAAAACGAGAGAGAAAACGAGAGAGAGGGGGGTAACTGGTATCTGTGGGAGGTTTGGGAGAGAGGAGCGAGGCTGAGCGCTGCTGGGTTCCCCGATGGAAAGCAGCACTCGAGCGTCCACAGCGTCAGTGGCGCGCGCGCTCATGGTGCTCCTGTGGAGGAGATAGCAGCAGGACAGAGCTGAAGATGAGGGTTCAGTGAGGGACACGGTCCATGGTGCTGAACCTGCGCGGGATGGTCGAGACGCTGAGCATCGCGGTGATCGGAGCGCCTGGAGTGGGCAAAACTTCCATCATCCGCCGCTTCGTCTACAACGACTTCTCTGAGAGCTACAGCCCGACCCAGGAGCGGTACGTCTACCGGCCATCAGTCATCCTCAACGGGGTCATGTATGACCTGAAGATCCTGGACGTCCCGCCAATCTCCTCGTTTCCCTCCAGCCCCGCTCAGGTACCCATGCAAACGATTCTGCTGTGGAGATCAGTCTTATTGCAGAGATCTAACTACTGACTAACTACAGACTTCACTGCTCTGTATTAAGTCTGGGGTGGTGGAAACCTGAAGGAATGTTGATGGAGATTGAATGAAATTTGGTTTAATCTACAGGAACATTGACTGGGTTTGGGAGTTTAATCTACAGGAACATTGACTGGGTTTGGGAGTTTATTCTACAGGAACATTGACTGAGTTTAGGAGTTTAATCTACAGGAACATTGACTGGATTTGGGAGTTAAATCTACAGGAAAATTGACTGGATTTGGGAGTTAAATCTACAGGAACATTGACTGGGTTTGGGAGTTTAATCTACAGGAACATTGACTGAGTTTGGGAGTTTATTCTACAGGAACATTGACTGGATTTGGGAGTTTAATCTACAGGAACATTGACTGAGTTTGGGAGTTTAATCTACAGGAACATCGACTGAGTTTGGGAGTTTAATCTACAGGAACATTGACTGAGTTTGGGAGTTTAATCTACAGGAACATTGACTGAGTTTGGGAGTTTAATCTACAGGAACATTGACTGGGTTTGGGAGTTTATTCTACAGGAAAATTGACTGAGTTTGGGAGTTTAATCTACAGGAACATTGACTGGATTTGGGAGTTAAAATTAGTCTGAACTAATGCTTGATTTTTCCTATAGCTGGAAGTCACTTTGGACAAAAGCGTCAAATGAATAAATGTAAATGTAAAACCATGGGAATTAAATGGGAGTTAAATTTTCAGGAACATAGATTAGATTGGGCTTATGGGTTAAACCTATGAGAACATGTGTAGATGGAGCTGCTGTCCTGCAGGTGTGTAGATGGAGCTGCTGTCCTGCAGGTGTGTAGATGGAGCTGTGGTCCTGCAGGTGTGTAGATGGAGCTGTGGTCCTGCAGGTGTGTAGATGGAGCTGCTGTCCTGCAGGTGTGTAGATGGAGCTGCTGTCCTGCAGGTGTGTAGATGGAGCTGCTGTCCTGCAGGTGTGAAGATGGAGCTGCTGTCCTGCAGGTGTGAAGATGGAGCTGCTGTCCTGCAGGTGTGTAGATGGAGCTGTGGTCCTGCAGGTGTGTAGATGGAGCTGGAACTGAAAACCGAAGACGTGTGTGTGTAAGATTAGCATTATTTTCCTTGGAAGAAGTGGGGGGAAAACCGTTCCTGTCTTATTAGTAACAGGGGACGTCCTTGAGAAGTGTGTGACAGACAGTAGAGCCATTAATCGTGTCCCTTTGGGGGCTGGGGGTTATTTCTCTTGCCCACTTACTTATCGACGCGTCTAAATGACCTGCAGAGTAAAGCCTGTAAAAGAGCTGCGGTGAGTTCTTTAGTGGTTCCTTGGGAAAAGGGTCTGCAGGGTTTAATTTGTTCATCTCTCCAATGTGAAGGAGCTCAGCTCAGCGTAGTGTTGACGGGGGGTGGAGAGGGCTTTCCTCCAGAAACGGAGCAGTTGCTATGGAGACTGGGTTTGGCTTCAGCATCCTCAAGTGTGTTTAATGTGAAAAAAACAGAGAGAGGTGGGAAATAACATAACTACATCCCACCACAGGATTCCTCCCTCGCTCTCTCGCTGACTCGGAGCGTCAGACTTCCGCACTCTTGGCTTTTCTGTTGGAGTGCGTTCCTGTTCGGCATTAAAACAGAAAGCGTCCTTAGAACATCACACACGTGTAGAATTTGATTGAAAACTTCTTCATCCACTGTGAAACTCATCTCCTGGGCTTTGTGGCGACAACTGTAGCAATAAAACACCCAAAACAGAACTGATTCCTCAGGGATATAAACTTTTACAATATTTTACACTAAAACAAAGTTTTTAAATGTTTATTTCAAGGCAAAAAATCTTATTTATCTTATGTTTATTTCAGTTAATCTAAGAACTCAATTTCTAGATGTATATTTTTTCTTTTTTTGTAGCTAATAGTTTGATTTTTGCCATTTCTTCAACAATTTATTTTATTTCTCAACTGCAAAGAAATTAATTTACAAGATTAACATTCAGCAAAAATATCTGTCAAATGGGTCCGAAAGATTTTGTGTAATAATCTTCCCTTTAAATATCTGAAAATGCACAAAATGTTTTTGACCGAGTTAGTCTTAAAGAACCTCCTCCGTGCAGTTTGTTGGGCATCTCCAGGTTGAAGATATTTAGGTCGTCATTGTTGTTGTTCCACAAACCGATTTATTTTCATACAACAAATAGAAACCACTTGACAATGGAAAGAACGAGTGATGATGAGCTGCTTCTTCTTCGTCTTCTGGGAGCAACCTGTCCTGAGAAGCAGGAGGAGCTGAACTCTAATTTGGCCACTTCAGGACGTCCGGGGCTCAGTTTGAGGTGATGGTAGCTCCACACTTGAGGAGGAAACCGATGGAGGCAGAGAGCCGAGAACGTGATGATGGAGAGAAACACCAGGATGACAGTTGGCGCTGGGGGAAGCCCTGATGTGCCCCGATTGGTTGAATGTGTTCCTTTGTTCCTGGAAAAAAACGTTTGGAAAGTGACATTGTGAACACACTCATTCACACAGTCACCACAATGAAATGTGACCTCTGCATTTAACCATCGTGCAGGAGTGTAGTGGAGACGAGACCTTGCTCAAGGGTTCCTCAGTAGTTCCTCAGTGGTGCCCAGGGAAGGACTTGAACCTGTGACCCAAGGCACAAAGTCGTAACCACAAGGTCACCACTGCAATGATAAGAAAGCGCTCGTTGCTGGAAAAAAAAACTAGAAAAGTCGCGTATACGTAAAGACCTTAAGTCATACTGTGTCCTAAACTGCACCCACAAGCCTTCTCCACCTTAATGAAGAGCTGGATGCAATGTGAGATGTTGTGGGGGGTCTATTTACAGAAAAGATCTAGGTGAGTATTGTTCATAACATCAGCCTGGTGGAAAGAATGAGCATTGTAGCATTGTAGCATTGTAGCATTGTAGCATTGGGACCCCAAACACGTCTGGGCTGATGGACCCCACCTGGGCTTTGAGGAGCACCGAGCAGAGCGGACGGCAGCATTTCCTTTGGTTTGGACTCGCCCTGCCCGGCGGTGTGTAAAATAAATGAAAAGCCCTCTGCTGCCGTCTCTGAAGACCCTCTCCAGACGGGGCCCTCAGAGGTCACCAAGGCAACGTGGCCTTCAGATGGTTGCTTTAATGTTCTGCTCTGGAGAGGGGAGGAGCAACGAGGGAGAAACACGAGCTCTCAGGAGGACATGAAAAGATGCAGGAACAAAAAGCATTCCGGTGGACGAGCCCTCTGTTCTGCAGGATGTGCGATGGGCTTCAGATGTCTGGCTGATGTGGGTGGGAGAGTTGAACAGTTTGAGGTCGTCTCTCTGAGCCATGCAGCTTAACTGGGATCTTGTAGGTCCCGGGGCAACAACAACACAATCAGAATAATCAATAAATAAAAATCTGACCGTGTAAACGGGCTTATTGGCTTACAGCTGTTGGCCCAAAATGCTCCTAGCATCCAACCATACTCTAAATATTACTGCTAGAGAAAGGGTTTATGTTGGAGGTTTGAGAGAAGACTAGAAGGTGTTGCTGTGAAGGAACTGGAAGTGGTTACCATCGTTAATAAGAGGATGGTCATGTGCCAAAGTTTGGGTGCCGCTTGGTTCGTTTTTTAAAGAACACATTGTAATGGATCGTGTAATGATGCTGTTGTGTGATATATAGTTATTGATAATGTTACAATAATGTCTTGTATATAATAATGAGTCCACCATATCCTGGGTCCTCATGATTCGATTCGACATCAGTTACTTTAGCCAATAATTTGCAGTTCGATTCGATTCGATGCCTGAGTCTCGGCTCAGTATGAAAAACAATGAAATTTCTACTACATTTCCATCAACTCACACATGCAAAAAGATATTAATCAAAACATTTTATTATTAAGTCAAAATAAAAGTCAAAATAAGTCAAATAGAGCGATGTAGCCATAAACAAAAGCAGCTTCTCCATAAAAAACACACAGTAAACGAAGTAAAATTAACTGTGGAACAAATTCACTTCAACTTTCATGCATCAGATCGATACATCGGATTATGCGATATTTTGGTTGATGGATCAATACAAATTGAATGATTGTTACACCCCACTAGCTACTGTCCCAAAACATTCCCAGTTTCAGATCCAGGATATCCAATTACTATGAACCACACTCTGAATTGTTTAGTAACTACTATGAGTCATTCCATATCCGCTATGAATTATTCAGTAACTACTATGAAGCATTCAGTAATTATTATTAGTCATTCAGTATCCACGATAGATTATTTAGTAACTACTATGAGTAATTCAGTATCTATGACTATGAATTATTCACTACTATGAATTATTCAGTACCTACTATTAATTATTCAGTACGAACTATTAATTATTCAGTATTGCCCATGAATAATTCAGTACATACTACAAATTATTCAGTGTCAACAATGCATAATTGGGTATCCTCTAAGCATTATTCAGTACCTACTATGAATTATTCACTATTGAATATGAATAACTCAGCATGCACTATGAATTATTCACTACTATGAATTATTCAGTACCTACTATTCATTATTCAGTATGAACTATTAATTATTCAGTATTGTCCATGAATAATTCAGTACATACTACAAATTATTCAGTGTCAACAATTAATAATTTGGTATCCTCTATGAATTATTCAGTACCTACTATGAATTATTCAGTATTGATTATGAATAACTCCGCATGCACTATGAATTATTCACTATCGACAATGAATCATTTGGTATTTACTGTAAATTATTCAGTACCTACTATGAATTATTCAATATTGATTATGAATTATTCAGAACCTACTATAAATAATTTGGTATCAATATTTCTGTATCTACTATGAGCTATTCAGTAACTATAGTGTATTACTCCATATGACTCTATATTACTCACTATGAATTATCAACATACACTATGAACAATTCCGTAATCAGAAAAATGTCAAAAATCAGTAGTTTGTAAGAACAGTAAGTTGAAAAGAGGGGAGAAAAGACAGAACAGCAACGGAGGGATAGAGATAAAGGGAGAGGGAGTTTGTGAGAGTGGTGCACTGCGACGTTTCAGAAATGGCTTCATTAAGCTCCATTAGGCTCAGCAGGGCCCCGGGTGAATACACACCGGCTGGAAATGGCCCTTTCCGCTCTGCTAGGATGCTCCCCGTTCCTCAGATCCTGACCCGACTCTATCAGAGACAGACACTAACTGCTCTCAGATCAGCCTGGGAGTTTGTGCAGGTGAGTGGAGCATGACCAAAGCCCTGAGTTTCTGCTCCAGCTCTCAGTGCTGGAACATCAGAGCTTTTCCAATTAACCATTGACCCACCATAAATATATGATAAATACATTTATATATATATAAATAACCCCAAAATACAAATTTGACAATGTTGGTGATTACTACTGTGGATCAGATTGGCTCCAAGTCAGAACAGTTCACACTGGTGGTGAATAGAATCAGATGACTGGTTCCTCTGAATGCTCCCTGATGTTCATGGTGGAGGGAGACATGCAGGGTGTTGTGAGTGATTTAGTTTAGACCAGGGGTGTCAAACTCAGGTCCTGGAGGGCCGGTGTCCAGCACATTTTGGTAGTTTCCCTCCTCAAACACACTCACTAAACCTGGCAATTAACAGGTGATTTGAACCAGGTGTGTCTGAGCAGGGAAATCATCAAACTGTGTAGGAAACTGGCCCTCCAGGACTGGAGTTTGACACCCCTGGTTTAGACCATCATCACCATTTCATAGAAGCACTCGGAGACACATGAAGCTTCACTGGGGGGTTGGGGAGGGAAACAATAACAATGACCATATTTGTGTTGGAGACGTCTGGTTCCATTCACCACCAAAGAAAAAAAAAAATCTCATTTTCTCAGTTTCTCCATCTCAGCCGCTGTCTTATGCAAATTTATACTCCGCCCACAAAGACTTTCATTTTTGAATGGCATCAAAAAACGTCGCTTTTTCTTTGCTGACGAAATTCTAATGAGCACAAAGAAAACCTGTATTACGTTTACATGCTGTTCTGGAAAACCGAATATATCCCATGATCCTTCACACACTGTTCAGCCAGCGGGTGAACCCAGTAGCAGTGGCAAAGCTTCTCTTCCCATGTCGCTGTCTGAGGAGGATTTGTAACATAAGGACGACAAGGTTCAGCTCTAATAACAGATATAATCACATGTTGCCAAAGTCCAGTCGTGAAATTTCCTCACTACTAAATATTCCACATTTGAATGTCAGTAATTTTATAACAAGTTAATCGTACCTCATGTGGCCTTCAGATTAGCTCAATGTGTAGAGAACGTCATGGAATGGGTTTCCATGGCCTAGCAGCTGCATCAAAGCCATACTTCACCAAGTGCAATGCAAAGCGTCAGACGCCAGACTCTAGAGCAGTGGAGACGTCTGGGTTCGTCCGTTGCCAAGAGAACGGTACTTATCTGACTGCACTGTGCCAAGTATAAAGTTTGGTGGAGGGGGGATTATGGTGTGGGGTTGTTATTCAAGAGCTGGGGCTTGGCCCCTACGTTCCAGTGAAAGGAACTCTGAATATTTTTTAATTGATAGTGCCACACCCCCAGCCAGGAACCAGTCAGGCACATTTACAGTCACGTGATGTAGAATCATGAACTGCTGTTAAGTTTTTTACAGAGAGGGAGACGCAGAGAATGAAGTGATCATGCTGCAGAACTACTGGAAGTGAAGAAGTGTGTGATGTATTGGAGAAGTGAGGCTACGTTCACTCTAGAGCTGCATTTGTGATGCTCTCTAGGATTAGACTCCAGGGCGGAGCGCTTGGCCGTTTAGCAGTGAAATGGGCTCTAAAAGCCGGTTCTGTGCCCCCGGGGTCTCAGACAGAGATCAAACAGTGTGACTTCCTTTCCTGCATTAGTGTATGATGACCATGAACAGCTTTGTGGATTTACTGCTGAGCATCTGTCTTTATGTTTACACTGTCTGTCTCTTTCTCTCTCTCTCTCTCTCTCTCTCTCTCTCTCTCTCTCTCTCTCTCTCTCTCTCTCTCTCCACAACTTCTAGACTGTTGTATTCCTACGGTACTTCGGTATTGCTATTCTATTCTATTTTATTTTGTTTTATTGTTCAGTATTCTATTCTATTCTATTTCATTGGTTAGTATTCTATCTATTGTATTCCATTACTTGTTATTGTATTCTATTCTTTTGTTCAGTATTCTATTCTACTGTTCAGTATTCTATTCTATTCTATTCTATTCTGTTCTACTTTTTAGTATTCCATTCTTTTCCATTCTGCTCTATTCTATTCTATTTTATTCTATTCCATTGTTTAGTATTCTGTTCAATTTTATTCTATTCTATTCTATGATCATCTGTTTTTCAGTGTAAAATCTCTCTTGTGCTGTAAGAGACTCTTTGCTGTTTCTCTAACACACTTTCCTGTGCTGTCACACACACTGTGCCTCTGTGTCTCCTCTTCCCCGTGGGCAATTTGCTTTCATAGGGTAGAGGCCAGCTGCACACCGGGGTGTGTTTGAGGAGAGGAAGTTTAAAAACTGCATGATCAAACCTGTTGCCGTGTCTTAGATGCCGTGTTCTCTCACTTTCTCATTCTCTCCTCTACTCTCTGTCTTTCTCCCTCATTGTGTTAGGAGTGAAAGTGCTGTTGTAGGAGTGATAAATTACAAGTGGTGTCATTTCTAAAGAGTGAGCTGAGAGCCAAAAGCTGTGGTGTGAGCACAGCGCTACAGGTTCCTGGAATCTTCTCAGAGCAGACGGTGGGTTCAGAGGCTTTTATTAGCTACAGATGTTTTCTAGCATCTTGAGACAATGTCCTTGTAACAGATTGAGAGACAAACAGAACAAATATGACAAACTTGCAACACAAAAACTAATCTACAAGTAACACACTACACAGGCATTACATTGTGTTAAGGTTACGTACAAACATTTCACTGAAAATACAGCATCCTGACCACTCATTGCATTTATATTTATTTATTATATTACGTTACGTAGCATTTTTACTGAGAACCTCACTCTAACTCTAAGATTTTTCAGTTTCAGTTTATTCAGTATTTAATCAGTATTCAACGTGAATAATTCAGTACCTACTGTGAATAGTTCTGTATACACAAAAAATATTCAGTATTCACTAATCAGTTTTCACTATCAAATACGAAGTACTTAGTATCCATTATGAATTATTCAGTATCTACTATGAGTTTAGTATACATTGTGAATGATTCAGTATTCACTAGGAATTATTCAGTATCCACTAATCAGTATCAACTATAAAGCATTCTGTATCCACTATGAATTATTCCATATCTACTATGAGTTATTTAGTATACATTGTGAATGATTCAGTATTCACTATGAATTATTCAGTATCCACTAATCAGTATCAACTATGAAGCATTTTGTATCTACTATGAATTATTCCATATCTACTATGAGTTATTTAGTATACATTGTGAATTATTCAGTACTATGAATTATTCAGTATCCACTATGAATTATTCCATATGTACTATGAGTTATTTAGAATACATTGTGAATTATTCAGTATTCACTATGGATTATTCAGAATGTATCATGAGATATTTAATATACATTGTGAATTATTCAGTACTATGAATTATTCAGTATCCACTATGAATTATTCCATATGTACTATATGATATTTAATATACATTGTAAATTATTCGTGCTATGGATTATTCAGTATACATTGTTATTCGGAATCAACTCTGAAGTATTCAGCACCACATTTAATTACTTAGTATTTACCACAAATATGTCGGTATCTACTATAAATGATTCTGTATTTAACGTGAATTGTTTAGTATCCACTATGGATTATTCTGTGCCCAACATAAAGTCTTCAGCATCTACTATGAATGATAGAGAAGCCACTATGAATTAGTCTGTATCCACTGCAACTTATTAATGATTCACTATGAATTTGCCAGGTTTTGTAATCTGTAAATCTCTCTAAATATGTAAAGGGATAACAAAGTTTAGCAATTTCCTCAAGCTGACCTCCAAGATTTCACTCAGAGCCAGAGAATGAAAGGCGGAGGAGCTTGTCGTTCCTGTGGAAGAGCGTGTCTTATTTATTTCAGTTGCAGGAGAACCGGGGCAGAAGGAGGAGGGGGACAGGATGGATATAATCCGCTGATTCAGTTTCCGTGTAATGTGAAGTGAGGGTGGAATTAGTACATGTAGAAACTGTAGATGCTGGCAACTGTGGAAACCAAGCAAGATACCAGAAATCTATAAAAATATGTCATAAAATATATTCATTTGTCTCAATAATCTCATTTTCAGGAATAGTAGAAATGTTCAGTACAGTTTTAATGTGAACACCTACGCTGATGCATGCTCTTAAGTAGCCCCAGGACATCTAATCCATCCCCCCAAACACACCTGTATTACCTGAGCCAGCACACAGGCATGGATCAAGAAACCAAACATCATGCCAGATTATCCTGGATTATGCAGAGCATCATATTACATTTTCCTGGATTACACAGCCACATCTGAAGCAACAGAATTTAAAAAGCAACTGTACTGATTTGCACTATGAATTGGTTCATATACAAAGTCGTTCTGAGCAGGTTTGGTGAAACGTTTCACACTGGGAACCAGATTATCTGGGTCATCTAAAACCTCCCTCACACATGTAATGGTTATGAAGAAGTTGGTGATGCCTGAGACATTGTTCTACCAGAGTTTGGAGACGCTTTTGGTCCTAAAATTGATGGTGGCGGGACACATGCAGGGCGTTGTAAAAATAGTCCCTTAAAGTGATTTGGTTCAAAATCACTGTTTTACCATCATCACCATTCAGATGAAACACTCAGACACATGCAGCTTCATCGCAGGGTTTAGACAAGAGACACGTTTATGTTGGAGACATCTGGTTCCATTCACCTCCTCTATAAAGAAATTCCAGTCTACATAGCAATCCCTGTTGACAAAGAATTATGGGTGAAGTTTTGAAAAATCCACAAATGTAGAATATAATAATAATTAGTAATTATATAATAATTTACTCACTATAGCCCTACATTTTCATCCTTGCGCACTAAGGAAGACAAAGAAGGGGATGTGGGAGATGTTGAATTTTTCCTCTTTTTCTCAGCACTGCCTCTCTTCTCTGAGGGAAGAGGGTCCGCCCCCACCGCTTTTCTTTTTTTCCCTTTTTTTACAATGAGACACGGGGACAAGTTTCTATTTTTAGCTCAGTGGGGCTGGTGGTGCATCTAAAGCACCTCGGATGAGGATTTTAACAGGCTGCTTCACGGATGCGTGGGCAGAACACACGCACACACACACACATGCTGCGGGCTTGGAGATGTGGGCAAGTGCACAGCAACTATCTTTAGTCCAGAAGTGCAGTGCAGAAAGTTCAGACCGCGCTTCTTCTTTTTTCAGATTCTTCATGTGACGCTCTTCACTTTCTTGCGTCCAGACCGACAGAACTGACCCCACTCTGGGTGGCCAGAGCAGTAATGCAGGTTGACATTGATGAAGGGGAAAACCTCTGTCCCTTCTATGCCATGCAGATGAACAAGATGCCTGCAAGCTTTGTAGGAAGCTTCTTTAGCTGAGGAGTCAACAGCAGCGTATTGGGACGGTGACCTGCCTCAGTGCTGCCTGGGCAAAGTAAATATGGCAGCACAATGGCAAAATCCCATTTCACCCTGTGTAGTTTCACAACAGTCTGTACTATATCAGGGTGGTCTGTATAGACAGGCTGTGCTGAGTGTGTACTCTATCAGGGTGGTCACTATGGACAGGCTGTGCTGAGTGTGTACTCTATCAGGGTGGTCACTATAGACAGGCTGTGCTGAGTGTGTACTCTATCAGGGTGGTCACTATAGACAGGCTGTGCTGAGTGTGTACTCTATCAGGG
>JBBIGC010013443.1:0-13101 GCA_037576955.1 Lepidarchus adonis | reverse complement strand
TCAGTCCCAATACAGAAACTATAGGATGTTGCTGCGCATGCGCGAATCACTCCCACGAGGCGACTCGTTATTCCCAAGTCACATTAAAGATTCGTTTAAAATGAACGAATCGCTCAAGAATTACCAAACACTACAAGTACTACAACGACAGTCACACGTTGACTACTGAGCGCTAAGCAGTGTAGCATGATCATCTGCAGCCAGTGATGCCAAGCGGGGCGTGTCATCATGAATTTACACGATAATTCGCGTGTGTCCGGACCTCCGCGGTGGAGGCTTTGCCGAACCCCTGAGACCGAATCACCGAACCACTGTTCTAGAGTGTTCTGCACACAGTCATACTGCTCTAGAATGTTCTCCGGACTAACATGGTTCTAGAATGTTCCATCCTTCATACTGTTCTAAAGTATTCTCCTCTTATTCATACTTGAGTAGCATTCCCATTTCTTTTCTAGAATGGTCTCACCAATTATACTATTTCTAGAATAGCACATCCTTATTAACAGTCTTCTAGAACTTTCTCCTCTCATTCACACTGTTCTAGAATAGTTTTTTCCATTCACACAATTCAATCTTTTTCATAACAGAATGCTATGCCCAATTAAGTCTATTCTAGAATTTTTTTCATTTACAATGTTTTAAAATGTTCTGCCCATTCACACTGTTCTATAATGGTTTGTCCCATTCTCGTTATCCCAGAAGGTTTTTCATTCATACTGCTTCTAGAATGTTGCACCCATTCCTACTGTTCTAGAGTGGCATCCCTAGTCCAGTCTGAACTAGAATTACTTTCATTCACAATGTTTTAGAATGTTCTGCCCATTCACACTGTTCTAAAATGGTTTGGCCCATTTTCTCCGTGCCATCTTATTCCCACAACTCTAGAAAACTATCTCATGTCCTCATTAAGTTAATATTTTGCTAGAATTGTCATATATCTTAACTCTTATGGAATGTTCTCTCCTGTTCACACTGTTTAAAGTTCAAAATAAACTTTATTGCCATCTCTGCTTTATACAATATAGAAGTGGTCCTCAACCTTTATTGCACCACAGACTGGTTTAATGTCAGACAATATTTTCACAGACCTGCCATTAAGATGTCGTGGATAAATACAACAAAATAAAATGATACGACCAACACAAAAACTGTGGTATTTTATTCATATAATAATAAATTTGAATCCACTGTGTATTTATGTAACCTAGCAGCGTCCTCCTGAAATGTGTCAATAATGCCCTCCTCTCTGCCCCTAATGGTCTCTATGGTAACTCATAAGCGTTCCTTTCAGAATAAGTTTACATTGCTGTTGTGGCGATTTCAGGGTTTTCTGCCATGACTTTTATCCAGAATACCAGCAAAATGTATGACACATTTGTTTTTTTGTACGGCCTGGTATATATAGTATACGGAGAGACGAGATGACGAAGCTCCAGTTGAATATAGTACAAGCAACAAATAGGACATAGAATAGTAAAATATATATAAATAGTGGGGGTCAGAGATGTGCAGTATCTGTGCAGTGTTATATATAAAAAGTGCAATATTCTAGAAGCACTAAGAGCAAAAATCTGTGCAATTGACTGGCATTGACATTGCTCTAGAATGTAACTCTCCATTCGTACTGGCACATTTAACACATCACTTTTTTAAGGTCATCTATAAAAATAAAATGCTTGTGTTTGTTGGGTAATGTGTATCTATGAGAGACAGCCACTGATGGATGGCTTAAGCACAAATGGGTGGACTTCCTTATCCCATAGGCCTATTGTCAAAATATCTTTATTGCACAATCAGACATGTAGCACAAATGCTACCTCACTGCTATTTGTTACAGAAATCCACCAACATTTTATAGGCGTCATCTTGTACAGTGTGACGTCCAATACACTTCTAAGACGCTGTTATCGCACAGTGTGCACCAGGCTTTAGATCATACAACCTCTTATTGTGACTTTTCACTGAACATTCTTGCTAGCTCTGTATCCAAAGGAAATGGAAACTGCTTGAATAAGCCTTGTTTGTTCCATTTTCTTTCAGGAGAAGGCTGAAAGATGATGGCCATAGAAAGCCAATCACACTCAGGTGCATTCGAGCTCTTCACCATGTATGACTATGGTTATAGCAGCATGGAATATTTTGTGGAAATGCTTCATGCTAGAGATGATGATAATGGTGATAGAGACTGTGATTCACAGAAGGACTCGCTCTATGCATTTTCCTTTTCTTCAGATGACAGAGGAGGCTTTTGTTAGATTCTGAGACTATAGTGATGACCTACTCCCATCTGTCATATAAATATCTGCTCATATTCTCATATCACTGTTGAAACAAAATGATTCTAAAACAGGGCATTTGTGGAGATGGAAAATGCTCTTAACTTTAATGTTATTTTTTCCCAAGAAAATTTCAAGCAATTTTGGTACTTAAAAAAAAATTCAACTTTCCTATGATTTTTGGATAGGACAAACGCAGTTGTTGCTAACATTAGAAGGAACCCACACGAATGGTCTCATCTATCATGATTGAGGACACTCTGATTATAGTTGTTGTCAAGCCAGCTAAATCGGCATTGATTTCTGGCATGAGTGTCCAAGTAAAAATCCAACCCGACCTTTCTCTCAAATCATATTTCTCAGTCTGAGATTATCATTTCTCAATTTTCCTAATGGGTCATGAAAACAGCCTTGCAGTCAACAGGTTTTCTGTTCAATTACTTTATCCTTGGAACAGAATAACATCTTGTCAATGTCAGCACTACATTACAGATGAGAGATAGAGATTCTGTTCAAATTGCTGGAAAAGTCAATATAACTGATTAATAACCCTGCGGTTGAAGTAATTAATACTGCGCTTCTTATATTATTTAGCCTTTTCTCAGCAGAGCAGTGTTGTTCGACTCTTATACAGTCGAATGTCCCCTGTAGTCAATCTCTGTGAAAGAGAGTAGTGCTGTCATCATTCATAGTTAGCAGTGACCAAATGAAATCAGGGCTTCTGTCATATTCTCTCCTCGCTCAGCTGACAGCCATCCAGTGGTTTCCGTGCCTCAGTTAATGGCCAGTGATGGATGTTTTTTCTCTGGGTCTGTTATTGTTATTTTCTCTCTCCCTCCCTGTGTATATATTTTTTTAAACCTATTTTCCTCTCAACTGCCTGTTGATACTGTTGCTGCGATGACGCAGCTGCTGGAGAGTGAATGCTTCCCGACCTGTGATAAATAACCGAGTCGCTTGCTGCAATCTACTGTATTGTTTTGCTGTATTGACTGACCAGCTGCCTTCACTGTGTTTTTCTCTTTCAGAAGGAAAATGTTTATCTTTATAAGTGACCCGGGCTATTTTCACCACTGTCCCCATGGCGTCACTCACCATCCGAGCTCAGATACAGAGAGAGGCCAAATAGAAAATACTGGATACATTTAAGCCACCGTTTCTCATAAGAATGGGAAACAGTGCACATACATCATTTACAGCCATATCCAGCTCCTCAAAGACGCTGCCGTGTCTGGAATGATGGGAAAATAAACTTTCATGGCCGTGAATGTGTCTAAAAGCAGCCGCCTCCTTCTCTTTCTCTGTCACTGTGCTGTTTTTACTCGCTCTCTCTCATCCTGTTTCTTTCCCTCTTTTGCTCTCATTTTCTCTCTTTCTCATCTTTTTTCTTTCTTTTCCTCTTTTCTGTGTTTCTCTCACTTTCCCATTTCTTTCTATTCATATTTTGCTATAATTCTTCCTCTCTCTATCTCTTTCTCTGTGTTAATCTGTATTTTTCCCTATTTTCTCCTTCTCTCTCATCGTATTTCTTTCTTTATCTCTTTTTTTGCTATTCTCTTTTTCTCTCTCTCTCTCTCTCTCTCTTATTTCTTTCTTTTCATATTTTGCTTTGATTCTCCCTCTCTCTATCTCTCTTTCTCTGTGTCTCATCCTGTATTTTTTCTCTTCCTATTTTTTCCTTCTCTCTCATTTTATTTCTTTCTTTTTTTGTTATTCTCTCTCTTTTGCTTTAACTCTCTTCTTACTCTTTCTCTCTCTCTCTCTCTCTCTCTCTCTCTCTCTCTAGCTCTCTCTTACTCTCTCTCTCTGTATTTCTGTCTCTCTGTATTTCTGTCTCTCTGTATTTCTGTCTCTCTGTCTCTCTCTCAAATGTTATACTCCATTGTCATTGAGCTGTTGCTGCACAGGTGTTGCTCCAAAATTAAAGGTGTAGTTTTGTGGTTGGCTGTCGTACACACATGTACAAAATTGTTGGTATTCTTCCCTTACAGAAAGAAAAACTCACAATGGTCACTGAAATAACTTGAAACTGACACAAGGAATAATACAGAACAATTTACTGAGAATTAATCTTTACCTTTAACATGTTTAATTTCCATTCTAATCTCTTGACATTTCTCTCCTTCACTGTCTGTGCTCCATGTTCTGTGTGGTTCACACCACAATACCAAACAGCACAGTGACTACTTTTCACCCTTTAAACAGACAGACTGACTAAGTGACTGACTGCAAGCTTGAAGACACCTGTGATGCTAATTACAGGACACACCTTCGTCCCTCTAGTCAAATTATCTTTTCTTAATCTTTTCTAAGGGAACCAACATTTTTGTCCAGACATTAGTTTGTTGTTTAGAATAATTCTGTTCCACAATTCAAAAGTTATTTCTGATTTTCATTTCTTAATTCTCAGTAAATTGTTATAAATTATTTCCTTTTGTCAGTTTCATGTTATTTCAGTGACCACTGTGGGTTTTTCTTTCTGCAATGGAACCGGTACCAACAATTTTGCCCCCATGTGTATATCAGCGTTGGCTGTTGATGTGATGCTTGGTCTGTGTAAATCCTCGTGTTGGGTTACTGTCCTGCTTGCATGCCTGCATGTTGGATTTCTTTTGGAATCTTTTCTCAGGAACTACTCTTCCTGCCTGTGGAAGGTGGTGGTGAGGGTCTGAGTCATCTGCCTAGCAGTTCATCCAGAAGCTCCTGACTGGAGCCAGAAGTGAGGTTGATCTACTATGGAATGTGGTGGCCCCTGTTCTGCTGCACCGGGTGGATGGTTTGGGGCTGGACACTGCTCGGTTTTGGATGGATTGTAGACTGTTCAGGTTCACGGTTGTGAAGTTGGAGATTAGTCATTTATTTTTTGGCTGCTCAAGGAACAACTGATCCATGGGGTTCATCTGGATGTGGAGAGTGAGGGTGTGCCTGACCTTACTCATGCTCTGTATTTTTTAGAAGGTGGTCAAGTATCTGAGCTTGGTGCATGCAGCAGCTTGGTTGACATCTAGGCCGTTGCATCCATCTTAGGTCAAGGGGTCCAGGTGCGACAGATGGACCTTAACCTAAGGTGGAGGCCTCAATGTCGGTCAAGTCAGGACCTGCTACATCAGTGAAAGATCAGTGAAAGATCAGTGGAACATCAGTGGAACGTCAGCGGAACGTCAGCGGAAGATCAGCGGAAGATCAGCGGAAGATCAGCGGAAGATCAGCGGAACATCAGCGGAACATCAGCGGAACATCAGCGGAAGATCAGCGGAAGATCAGTGGAAGATTAGTGGAACATCAGTGGAACATCAGTGGAACATCAGTGGAAGATAAGTGGAAGCACTGTTTAGAGCTAGAGGACTGGGCAGGAGGATGGATATAGTTTGGAGGGATAAACTTGGTTTGGGTGAGGACATGTGGCCATCCTGGTGAATATGAAATCTGATGATTCCCAGTGGTGAATTTTACATGGGTTCTTAACCCTGCTGTGTCTGAGAGCTGTGATTTCTCACTGTTTCATGGACTGTTCTCACTTTAACCAACTATTTAATGAATTGAGTATTTTGTTTGGGAAGTTTGGGGATGTTTTTATGGCCCATGCTGTTATCCTTGGGCTATAATCAGAAATTAAGAATTAAGTGACAACTGTTCGATCTTTTTGTTGATCAAACTAAGCTTGCTATTTAACAGTTTCTAGTCAGGAGATGTTGGGAACAGACCTGGTCAATATGTTTTAGCTTTAAGTTTGTTATTTTTATCAGGTCTAGAATTGCTTTTACATATCAATTTAACCTGGCCACACATAATCTGTATGTTTTTATCACTGAGTACCAGACTTTTGGCTATTAATTTTTCATTTATTTTTTTCCATATTTACATTTATGGCATTTGGCAGATGCTGTTCTCCAGAGTGACATACAGGGAGAGCATTGGGAGGTTATGTGTCTCAAGGGTCTGGGAATCAAACACGCAACCCTTCTGTTACAACCATGTCTACCATTTGGTCACAGCTATTTTTTTATTTTATTTATTTATTTATTTATTTATTTATTTATTTATTTATTTGTGTGACTGCACTGACCTAATCATTTTTGAGGTGAATCATTCAAGTTTAAAACTCTCTTTACACTCTTTTCTATTGCATTTATCTATCATAACTCTTTTTCTTTCTTTCTTTCTTTCTTTCTTTCTTTCTTTCTTTCTTTCTTTCTTTCTTTCTTTCTTTCTTTCTTTCTTTCACATTTGCTTTCTCTTTCTCTCTCTCTCTCTCTCTCTCTCTCTCTCTCTCTCTCTCTTTCTCTCTCTCGCTCTCTCAGTTTGTGGTCAGGGTGGTGGTGTGTTGTGCTGAGTGTCGGTACTGAAGGGCGTATTAATGCACACTGACGGTGTCATTCAGGAATACCTATTCATGGCAGCTAATTCATCAAGGTGCTGATGGCTTACATACGGGCAGCATAATTTGCCCCTACCATAAACAGGGCTCTTTGGCAGGTGATTTATGAGTGTGTCACCATCCTTAAAAAGCCTGTTGGGTGGGAGGTTGAAGGGATGGTAGAGTGTGACCTGGATTCAGTAAAACATCATCTCTTTTCTTCATTTTTCTGTGGAGGGCACCATCAGGTTTGACCCTTTCCTTGTGTAGATGGAGTATTAACTGGCATGAGAGCTACAATATGTGTCCAAAAGTATATAGACACCTTCTCTTGTTATTCAAGGGTATTAGCAGGGCTTTTTCCCCTTCTTTGCAGTCTACAGCGTGTCCTCTTCTGGGAAGGTCTTACTCTAGATATAATGATGCTATGAGGATTTGACTGCTTTCAGCCACAAGAGAGTTAGTGAGCTCAGGCAGATGTTGGATGATCAGAAGGTTTGTCTCATGAGTCTAAATTTCAATGTCACTATTGGTACAGCAAGGGTTAAATATCTACAATATCACAATTTGTTATTTTCTACACATTAGTTTAAATCTAGAGATGGAAGACATAGGTGAGCTGAGGGAATTGCAATTATCAGGCAAATGTTGGGAAAAAATGAACTTATTAAAATTCAAGCAAATTAAGGTGACCAAATGTTTTTTAGGGGTTTTTTTTGTTTGTTTTTTGTTTTTTTAAGCTATTTCACACGTTTAATATATACCCCATTTCTGGTTATAAAAAACATAATCTGTGATTTATTCATTGTCTTGAATGCTATTCTACTGATTAAAAAACTACATTTCCAGTGTTTTTATGTAGCCTTCTAAGTTCTGAAGGTCATGCACATTCAGCAATGGTTTCTGACCTTGTCCTACACTGCTAGAGAATCTGTTCACACTACTCACTGTAGGTAGTGAAAGGTCTTAATTCTCTACAATCTTCCTTTGAGAAATGTTCTTTTTGAACTGACTGACATTTCTCACAAAATGAGCTACGACCCATCTTTAGTTGCACTGCCTTTGATGGGTACTGCTTTCACACCCAGTTAAAATAGCCTAACCTCTTACTACTGGCTTATTGTGGATTGTGTAAAACAATGCAAGTTGAATATTTATTTATTTATTTGTGTGTTTGTTTGTCTGTTTGTTTATTACTTTTTTTTTGTTTTTATGCAATTTTTTGTGCAATTAAGCTGGTCAACCAAACATTTAAAGTTGTTAAAGGTGCTTTTGTCTGTTACTGTAAAGAGGAATATATAAATAATAAAATAATTTGGTTTACTTCAGCTATTACATCACCTATTTTATGTATTCGAGGTTTAAATCTCAGCATGAAACTTGTCTATAGGTGACATATTACTATTAATGCTATTGCAACAGTCTAATTGGCCACAACTTACTGTATTTTATTTGCATACAGTTTATCCAGAAGGAGCAAGGCAAAAGTAGTTTGTGTGTCAGTTACATAGTGATATATATAAATAATATGATAATTAAGATAATATGATTTTTGCATATCATCATTGTGCATGATCACACAATGATAGCTTCAGCTTAAAACACCTTTCTGCATTTCTTTTGTAACCTGTGAAGAATATTATAAATATTCTATGTGTTATATTAGAGTCATAGACTCAATTATTTATTTACTCCCATATTATTAAAAAAACAATGATTTCAAACTTTTGAACTTGCCCACAGATTTTCCCACCAGACTGTGGAAGACATTCTCCATTTAAACACATAAAGCTGAATCCCTTAGTGCTAAATTAGCACCTACAGTACAGGGCTAAATTCACTCTGACGGTGCTAATTTGTGTCTGACTGGACTGAAGAAGGCATCCATTCAACAGTGGGGATTTTACTGTGGAGGAACATTGTTTATTATGCTTCAGGTTGAAACCCAAATCTGGTGGCAACAGATGAGCAAAGGAATCCAAGTATAGCACCATTTGTCCAGAACCCCATGCATCTGATGCAGGATAGGGCTGATATAACTGTTAGGCTTGGCTGAGCCTTGGACACTGAGCAGTAATGGCAGTTGCTGAGCACACTATGGCTGCTTCATGGTCCATTTCTCATCCCAGCAGCCCACAGTACGCAATAGCCATCCATTGTCTTCTTCTCTAAAACTGTGTACCACTGGCTCAGCTTCTGATGGGCCTAAACTTCACTCTCCTAGCCAGACTCTCTAACACACAGCTGTGCAAACACTTGCTGCTCTGGACACAGATGCTACAAAAATCAGTAGATTGCACTTACAATTTCTTTCCCTAAGATGGGCAACCTGTAGAGCTGTAAAATTAATGGCAGGGGTTTTGGTGTGGAGAACCCAAAGCAAATGAACATAACTAAACTGAAAGTAAAAGGAGCAGATCACATTAAGTTGTCATGTATGGAAGTGAAGCAATCTGTTTAAGCATTGGATTGCATTACAATATTGATTGATTGAGCTAAATAATTAGCATAGTGTGTAGTGCTTCAAGGAATTCCTGACTGGAGGCTTGCGTATCAATGCATCCTTCATAAAAATATGCTGTAGCAAATATATTTTATGAAAGTACAGTTTGAAAATGCATGTACAGCCTTCCCATAGCATTAGCATAATAACTTATAAGGTGTTGCTGGAACACAGACATGGAAAAGTAACTGAAGTGAAGCTAAAGGCAGCAGCTCACATTGACCAGATAATTCCCAGAAATTATTCAAGACGTAGGTCTAGGTGAGCTTTATTAATTATGTACAATGCACCAAAGTGGAGAGCTAAATATTAAACACACAGCTGTTAGGATGTATGGTAAATAAGTAAATAAAAGCCACAAAAATATAATTGTTTTACTAAATGCTAGATTGGCTCACAAAAACACCCAATGGGCTACTGGAATCTGGAAGTATTTAATTATTATTAATATAATAATGTTAATTGGGAACACATTGTATAGACATGTGTAAGCAGTCTTTTGAAGTAATATCTAAACATTTAAAGAGAAGTGAAAGTAACTATTCATCGTTGTGAATGCACCTCATCACTCAAAGTGCATCACAATGAAATGTGACCTCTGCATTTAACCCATCACACGCAGAGCGACGGGCAGCAATCAACAGCGCCTGGGGAGCAGTGTAGCAGGGCAGTACCTTGGGCAACCGTCCAATCACAAGGGCAAATTCCTAACCACAATGGTACCAGCTTTCTCTCTCAATACCCTATACAGACATTGTCAGATACCCAAACTTGGCCAAAATTCACACTTAAGTTTAAAGAGCGTTGGGTTTGAAACCAGACTGCTCTTGATACAGGGCCAATCAAAACTGAGCCTAATGAATTTAAAAAGGAAACAATGTTCTTGGAATAAAATATTTTTTTTGGTATGTGAAACCACATTAAGTTCATCCTTTGACATTATGTAATTTGATTATGCATTATAATTTGATTAAAAGTTTGACTTCACATTTATTATTGTTTTTCACCAACTACAAGTGTTTTTATCACCTCAACTACCTAAATATATATTTTTGATTAGTTAGGTTCTCAGGTATAGCAGAATTTATTATGGTTGCAGGTTGCAAACAGACATCAGCATTTTGACAGTTGATTAGGGTTTTAATGCATAAAGCATTAACGTCACCTCCAAGTGTCCACTCCATATGATCCTGTGCAGAAACCAAGAACATCTTCAATATAAATAAACATAGCTGTAGTAGATGGAACACACAGTGGAGCCTAGTGGTCAGGGACTTTCCCAGGAAGCACTAAGGCACTGTTTTGCTACATGCTTCATATGTAGGTGTGTTAAATGCGGTCATCACAGATCATTGTAGTGTCGTTTGTGTGATGGGTGTGTTCACAATGACAAAAAAAAGTCAATGTGAATGTCTCAGGGATGATTTGAGACTTTTGGAGGTATTTTGTTCTGCCTACTTTCGTCTTGTCTAGTTCCGCCCACTAACTCCCCATCACATGATGCACTTGCTACTCTGAGTCACATAAAGCTAACAGGTACCAATGCTAGTTAGCATCACTCTAAATGGAGGATGGGGAGTGGAAGGTCCATCCTAACCACACAGAGAGAGTGATGTGCTGTTTTGGACTCTTGTCCAAGGATAGCAGCAACACCAATGGTGTTCATTGACGATGGGACCCATTTGGAGACAGTTGCGTCAACTGGGAGCCTTTTATGAGTCTCATTGAACCTTATTAGCCAACTGAGCTGCACATTCAGCATAACCCGTTGTGGTGTGGTATCACAAGATAATGTTTGTGGGTAGTTTGATGAAGGAATCCAAACAAGATTGCAATGAAGAAGCTAATAAGACCTATCTTATCTGCACAAGTCTTCTTCTGCTTGACTGGAATGAAAACACGAAGCCACGCCGTCTATTTACAGATAAGATTAGACACCCTTGCTCCCCAGTCAGTATGGACTGACCCAGCTGCCCCTTTAAGAGACTTTGGCAGCATCATCTCTAGTTGCTCTGAAAAGCCTGAAGGTCTGCTGATCATATGGCTCAGAGAAAGCAGGGGAATTCTAACCATGGAGCAAAACATGGAGATTTATGATGGCCTTCAAATGCAGACATCATGTGCCCGTCACATTCAAAATCGCCATCCGGAAAGATCTCATCACAAATCTTCTTCCTTTCCTGCTCGGTGTCACTGTAATGCAATTCAGGGGCACAAGTTCATATCTGCAGAAAGTAAGGTACGGTCTTGTTTGAGCTCGTGATTTCGCTCTCTCCAGATTTTCCAGAAATATCTCCTGCTGTCACCCTCCTCCTCCTCCTCCTCCTCTCTCTTCCTGTCTCTGTCTCTCACCTCTGGCAGCATCAGTAGCTAAAGACTTGCCTGTTTGCTTACTCTGCCTATTTTTTCTCCTCTTTCTTTTCCATGCCCCCGGATCTCCAGTAACCTGCTAGTGTTTTTAATCAATGGAGTTCAGTGGAGGCCCCAAGGGAGCGAGGCATGGCGGGTGAGGAGGTTAATGTGCTGGCAGTTTGAGATATGCTCGTGACATTTCAATCCAGCATCTGTTTTTATCTGGCCTGATTTAAAGGTGGCTGACGGCGCAGCGTGGCCGGACGCAGAGCGAGTGACTTGCAGCCCTGTGCGGCCCTTTGGGCCCCCGGCTCATTTCACTATGGAAATATCGCCTCCAAGTGGCAGATGAGGAAACTGCATCCAAGGCAGCCTGTTTGATCTGATTCAAACGCTACACATACTGTGGTCTAATATGTTCAATGGGAATCCATATGGAGAGTGATTATCCGAGGTCCATGTAGGAAACAGCACCCATGGCACGGCTCTACAGTTCCCTCTACGGATCTGAGAGAGACAGCCGGTCATATGGCCGCCATTGGCTGCATCATTATTTATATCACACAGCAAGTACACATGAAAGGCTCTTTCTCTCTCTCACACTCTCTCTCTCTCTTTCTCTTGCTCAGGGTGCAGAAAAAAGCTTGCAATAGCAGAGAGTAAGAAGTCGGGAAAAAAAGAGAGATGGAAGATATGGTGAAAGGAGGGCCATTATGAGATAAGGGGGTGGAGGACTGGAATAAATGACTGGCACCGAGAAGTAGGGTTGAAGGAGGATGGAGGGAGAAGGAAGTGGGCTGCAAAAAAGGGCAGAGGAGCAGAAAAAGGAATGAAAGCAAGCACAAGAGTGAGAAGTAAATTATTTGAGTTTCAGAGCAGACGAGCAGCGGGGACTGCCAGACTGCCACCTACATTTCATTTGATATGAATTCAATAAGCAGTGGTGATCTTTTCGCACCCCGCGTAATTACTGCAGGAACAACAGGCACATTGTGAATAGACTGCTGCTTAAACGCTCTCTTTTCTTTCTTCCGGCTTGGTACTGATCTTGTCTAAGAATGTCAATTATCAAGAAGGGAGGAGTGCGGAGGAGGAAGAGAACGAGGATGAGCAAAAGGGAGACAGAGACTGATGCTGATCTAAGGAATACTAATGCGGCCCTGTCTCCAACATTATCTGTATTAGAAGTCTGCTTGAGTTGTGTGAACTACATTTCCAGTGGTACTAAAGGGTTTTCTCTCCCTACCACAGAGTTGAGCCTAGAGTCTTTTCACTTTCTGGACCATGGCCTGAATCAGGTGTGTGTAAAAGTTTGAAATTCCTCCAGATTCATGCCAACATTCCTACAGCAGAATCTCAGAGTTGAAGGGAAATTTTAGTCAATTAGTCAATGTTACACTGTTTTTACTGTTTTTGTTTAAATATAGTTAATTTTTCATAGTTGGGGTCACGGGGGTTGTCAGAACCAATCCAAGTGCTTATACCAGGGGTCGGCAACCCAAAATGTTCAAAGAGCCATGTTGGCCCAAAAAAAACAAACCATACCTGTCTGGAGCCGCAAAAAATTTAAAGCCTTATCTAAGCCTGATATGAAGGCAACATAGACTGTCAGT
>JBBIGC010013409.1:0-13103 GCA_037576955.1 Lepidarchus adonis | reverse complement strand
GTGTGGATGGGTGGGCGAGCTGTGGGTTAATAGTGCAGTGTGTGTGGATTGGTGGGTGAGATGGTTGTTAATGCTAACGTGCTAGTAGTGCTGGAGCGTCCAAGAAGTGAATACTAACCGGTATCCTGAGAGCTCCACAGAAGCTTATAGCCTCACTGTGCTCCTCCACAGCCTCCACACCAGCTGAAGTGTGATTGCTGAAGATTTCCTCATTATTAGACGAGTTTCTTAGAAGAGGCTCCCGCTCTGTATCCTCCTACACAAACATACAGTTTGTAAAACACATGGCAAAGCATCATATGCATATACATCATATGCTTCATCGTGTTGCTGGACTTACATGATGCTGGGGTGGGGTGCAGTTCACGTCTTCTGGCTCTGCGTGGAAAAAGAAAGGGAAAGGCAAAGCTCCTCAATAACAAGTGCAGCATGGGGTGTATGACCTTGCCTTACGTAAAGCTTGCAGGGCAACGTAATGCAATGTAATGAAAATGCATGCAAAGAAAGTTCCATAAATTTCCCTGCTGAACCCAAGTGAACTTACTCTCAACAAGGAAAAAGAAGCAGAGGACTCCCATGGCTCCAATGATGATGCCGGGCACAATGAAGGACATACCCCAGGCAGAGGACACGAAGGCCCCAGCAATGAGGGAGCCCAGAATGTTCCCCACCGAAGTGTGAGAATTCCACACTCCCATGATGAATCCTCGTCTAAAACACGAGAAGAATGTCACAAAGGCAGAAAAAACAATTAGATCAGATGCACAAAGTTGGTCCTGGAACGGTGGTGTCCAACACGGTTTAGAGGCTCCTCTTCCTCACTCTCACTGCACCTGGCAATGAACAGCTGAACTGAACCAGGTGTGTTAGATCAGGTAAATCATGCTTTACAGGCATGTGCCTCTGAACCTTCACTTTCTACCTCCATGTTTTAACAGAATTTATTCCCTAAAAGTTTTAAAAATGGCTTAAAACAAACCTCCGATCTCTGAAGACAGTTATATGAGTAACGTGTGTAATTACTCATTTCTGTCGCGATATCTGAGGATTATTGACGGATATTAAGCGTCTCTGTTTAAACTTATCACTGCATTCGGTGCTAAACCACTCCCACAAAAACAGTAGCCAATCACAGACAAGTATCACCAACGAACAGACAGAGGGAAGATTTTAGTCGTGATGTTTTAACTTCTGTCAAAATAAAGGTGAAGAAGCTACAGGACATTTTGTGCAGTAAATACCATCACCATCGTCTGTGAGAAGAATAACACCACGTCTCCAAAAAACGCCGTCTCTAGTAAACACTGGGCCGTCCCAGTACGGTAATCGCTATTGTAAGATATACAGTAATCGCTATTGTAAAATATACGGTAATCGCTATTGTAAAATATACAGTAATCGCTATTGTAAGATATACGGTAATCGCTATTGTAAGATATACGGTAATCGCTATTGTAAAATATACAGTAATCGCTATTGTAAGATATACGGTAATCGCTATTGTAAGATATACGGTAATCGCTATTGTAAGATATACGGTAATCGCTATTGTAAGATTGGTAATCGATATTGTAAGATGGCAGATAATTCCATCAGCCACCACTGTACAGTGAGAGTGAGGCCAATTATAAGCTACTTTGGTTTTAATTGGAAATGGATCTAAACTCTTTACAGCCAAGATCTAAAGAAGCTTTCGTTCTTTAAGACGTTTAACATCCTAATCAAAACCTTGTGACAGCTGGGACTGATACAATACTGGAGTTATGAAAGTGTAGGGCAAACATCAGCAACTGCAGTGAAGAAGTATTTGTGGAACAAGTGCAGGTGCTACATGTGCACGGTCAGCGGAATCTACAGGACAGACTGAGGCCAAGAACGTGATCAGCACACTTACTTCCCCTTTCCGAACCAGTTTCCAACACACGCCACTACTGCTGGCCAGCCTGTCGTCTGCACCAGGCCATTCAAGGCCTAGACACAGAGAGAGAGAGAGAGAGACAGAGACAGACAGAGTCATAGACAGCCTTGGGAGAAGTACAAGCTGCACAGTAATCTCCTATATAAGTCATGTGCAACACATGTGACAAATCTACGGTCAGATGAACGTTCCTCAAGCTCCTGACTGTTCTAGAAGCTGAACTTCAAAGAAATAGTTCAGAGAATTTCGACCTACACAACCATAACTTCAGCACACGACTGTTTATCACAGAAGACAATTACATTTCCTCAGACATAAAAAAAAACGCAAAAAACACTAAGCTAACGCTCATTTACGATAAAACCCAATGTAGATGCAGGAGCTAAATTATGGCTGAATAATCCACCACAAACAAATGCTTCTGCCACGGTTTTCATTTTCACATCAGTCCCAAACAAAAACTTGCTGTGTGACAAGTATCACTTCCATATTTTCACTCATCCATGTTCTTAAACACTTGTTGAGCAATGAAACGTCTTGCAGATACTCATCAGTTTGATAACAGACGTTAAAAACATATTATTAAAAACTGTGCTCTGCAACACGACAAATCTCAGCATAGGAGACAACTGACAACTGGTCAATGCTCCTGACGGAGACTGAACGGAGTGCTCTGATTGGTCAGTTATATATGTGTCCCGTTATGTTCTGTTTGGTGTAAATTATACAAAAAGTGTCATTTTTTCTTGCTCAACTTGTTTTTTGCAATGTATATCATATAGATCATCATGTACATGCATTATTGTCTTCACCACTTGTCTAATTTTACTTAATTCTTTGCACATTTATGCTGCTATTATTACTTAATTCTTATCTACTATTTACTTTTTATATTATTGTTGGTTTACTGCCATATGACTCGCACTGTTGGAGCTGCTGTAAATGAAATTTCGTGCGGTTATACACTGTCAGTGAACAATTATGAAAGACAATAAAGCCAAGTTCAAAGTCTAGAATAAAAAAGCTGGTTCACCTGCACAACACAGTAGTACCACAACGCATGGATGTTCCAGTAATAACCCAAACCAAACAGGGAGGTGAACAGGCCGCTGGAGATCATCCCACAGGCAAGGTAATACCGGAGGGGCAGCCGCTCGCCAAACATGCCACTGTGGAGGTGAACAAGATTAAAATAAATAAAAAATTAAAATAAATACGTCAATAAACACGGTGTGATTAAATGAGACTAGGCCAGGGGCCGTCTTTTTACCTGAAGAACATGCCAATGGCATAGGCCACAAGGAAGCAGTTGTCCAGCCATCCGAACAGGTTCTGGTAATTATTTTGGTCTAGAGGGGTGAAGAGAGAGACAGATTTAGTTCATTATGTATTTACCTTAACCCTAAATTGAGAAAAATGCTGTGAGCCAGGAAAACAGAACAAAATAAAAGTCCCTACCAATAAAAAAAATGGCATCAACACACTAGCAGCCTCATAAAAGATCAATCATCTTGTGAACAAGTTGCATTTCACTCATAAAGCAACGTGAAGCAATGACAGGATTTCCCAAGGTGAAGAATGGATAAGAAGTGAGTGCGTCAGAGAGCTATTCAGTCTATTATTCTAACTATGATGGATGTAGTCTAGTCATTTGTTTAACAAAGCTGATGAAAACCCACCAAAAGGCACCCAGTCACACCAGGTGTCATTGTCTGTGACGTTGAGGTCAGCCGGCCTGATGACGAACGAACAATTTCTGTGCAGCTGGCTCTAAAAAAAAGAGAAAAGAAATACATTTGTACAAAAACCTCATTGAAAGTCATGACCCTCACACTATAAAGCGCATCCGACAAGTCGAGTAGCCATTTTGACACGATCTCCGTTACCTTGACGATACTGATGGGCTTGCGGGAGAGGTGGTAGGCCGTGTAGAAGAGAAAAGTAAGGAGAAGGACGAAGCCTCTGTACCTGGAGAACAAGAAAACAATGCTAAGAAGGAGAGGAAGAAAGGTTTGTGTGTTTCATATCCTCCACCAACGTCTCTGTATTTCTGAAAGCGACAGGAACCAGACGTCTCGATCACTCAGTGGTTAAATGATCATAAATGTGCTGCCTGTATGAAGAGAAATGATTAAATCCAGGGTGGAGAGAGGAACACACTGGGTGTTAATGATTTATGGTTTAACACAACTCCATCAGTTCTACAAAAAATGCACATGTATGTTCACTGGCCATTTTGAATAGCAAATAAAATAGCCATAAATGGTTCACTGCAATGTAAAAATTCAGATTACTGTGAATGATGTTGAATTACATTCACTGAATTATCATTTTTGGCCATGAAGAACTGCTCAGATGAGAAATATGGAGAAATATTTAATAAGGAGAAACCCATGTGAGCTGAGCAAACAGCCCGGCATGAAAAATGCAGTCAAACTGGTGAACAAACTGAGCCTTTATTACAGGGCTTTACAGGAAAGCTCTCTAACCGCAAAACACACACCTGGCTCTGTACTTATTTACATTTCCTGAGCGAGAGAGTGAGAGAGAGATAGAGAGAGAGCAGTCACGGTGCTTCATACACTGACCCAACACATGTACTTAAAAAAACAGAGGTATTCATCTTGGACCACATAGGAGAAATTACACTTTCCTATCCATACTGGACATCAGCCATGTCATGTTTTTTTTTAATTATTTTAATGAAAAAATAAATAAATAAAATAAACTATTACATAAATATAAATAAATATAATATAGAGATATTCAAATTTATTGACTTCCTTCCAGTTAGCCAGGCCCCAGTCAGGATACATGTGCCTTAGTTAAAACGGGTCAATAACGTTGGAATACAGGATATTATTAAAACTGCAGCACATACACACAGGTTTGTTTCCCTTACATCTTTCTGCACCAAAAATAAGTTCTCATTAGATTAAATGGAAATGTGTTCTGTGTATAAAGCAGTTATTGTGTTGGGACCTGTGCAGGTGCCTGCAGCCATTTCCTGGATGTGAAACTCACCTGATTTAACCACTAATTTGAGCCCAAAGCAGGGACTTGATGGTTCCTACAGATAATTCCCCTCTGGAAATGTGACCAAACACACGGACAAACATGTACTGTTCACTGTATTAATTTTATTAGTGTTGATTCTAATATTAGTTTACGAAAATAAAACAATAAAACACTGCCTCTAAACTAATTTTTCAGGGGTAAGACTTTTTACACTCACAGCACTGGGTGGTAAACAAAACGACTGTATTCGCCACAGCGCCCCCTGGTTCCTCCCACGGTAAAAACACCTGAGTTGGCAAATTTCTCTCAGTTTATCAAACATCTAGGAATGACTTGGATTAAGTAGACATTTTGAAAAAACTCGGTTCCACGTTAAGCCGTTTTCCAGCGTTTACACGAAGCAATCGTGAGCAACCACCGTTTAGAGTAATAAAGGAGTTTGTTACTCACCAGCTGTCTCTGGAGAAAGAGCTGATCAGTCTGATGCCGGGAGCCAGCGACATCTTTCTGTTGTTCTTCACAGGGGCTCAACTAGTGCTTTCTCGACATGTCGCTTGCAGTTAAAACGAACTTAAAACGCCTAAAAATATAAAACGTGTGCGAAAAGTAAAAAATAACATGTTAAAACGACAGTAAAAGGCAGATAAACTCGCCCCACAGCCTGACCAGCGGACTGACTGGAATCCCGTTTCCAATAGCAACTAGACCTTCACGCGCCCTGTTCCTACACAGAAACCTCTCCGGCGACGATCGGTAAACGTCGAAAGCTTGAACCCAGTTTAATGTAAAGTGCTCCGCCTGCGCCTTCTCTCCCTGTGTTCAGAGGTGGTGCACAAGCCTGTGAGCGCCGAGCGTTCCATGTTGACCGGAGGATGTGAGTGAATAAATGCGAAACGCACAGATGATATTAATGTTGTTTGGGTTCGGCTCGGCTCTGGCTCGGCGCTGGACCGTGACGGTGCGGCGTCGCTGGAAGAGCCGAACCTACTAATACAATCCAGGCGTGACGTCACTGCGGGAATGTTTAACCCCTGCAGCGCCACGAACAGCAAAGCGCCCAGCCCTCACGAGCGCTGGTTATTTATTTAGTTATTTATTATATATAACACCACCGTTCAATACTTAAGCAAAAGTCATTGTTTTTGTGTGAAATTGGCAGATCAAAGATACGTATACTTTGTTTCTTTTTCTTGTGAATGGCTTAATGATAATAGAAAATCAGAAAAAAGTTGTTTTTTTTTACCTGGTCTGATTACAGTTTTTTTTTTTTTTTTTATAAATATGAGCGATTTTGGGGCGGGTGGATGGGTTTAATCCATACTGAACCTTAGTAAAATGATTGGTAGTATGGTACTAACTGTTATTCTCACTGATACCGTATTATTAACACTGTTAGTGGTAATAATCTTAATGAATTTACATGACATTATTTTTTAGAGAAACACATTTTTTGAGTGGCGCAGCGCCAAGAGGGGGTACCCCGATACCGGTACTTCCGGTGGTTAGGTTTAGTACATCCGGTGTGTACCTCATTGCCATGAATGCGTTTTAATACCAAAAACGTTGTCAAAACAATTGTATAACAGTTTGTCAGTTTGTATCTGATAAGAATTTGTACCAATTTTGTGTAATAGTTTTGTGATAAACTCTAAGATGCTCTGGTTCTTCTTAATATTTGTTTTTCTTTAGCCTCCAAATGGTCATAATTAATTAATAGTTAAATAATTAATTGTAAAATACACATTTTTCCCATCTCTATGTGTCCTAATTAAACTAGCTATTTTTGTTGCTGTGAATTAAATATGCAAATGAGCTCTATTCTGATTTTCCTGAGTGGAACGCTCCTCAAAGCTTCATTATAGAGCCAAACTGCTGCAGGCTGAATAAGAAAATATATATAATTGGATTGTTTTTTTGTTACATAAAATAATTTTTGCTACTAAAGTTGCATATATGGACGATATGGAGTTATGGGAGTTAATGTAGATTTTTAAACTTTATGTTCCTCATCATGATCAGTTTTCCATCTGGACCCTTTAGAAAATTCGCGTTTCACATTAATCCAATCTTGCCTGCTAATGTGGAATAAAAAAACAGAAACTATTTCATATTGCCCATATAGGACTGCAGCCAATTTTGGGTTCACACTGGTCTTCTATAATCAAAAGCACAGAACAGTACTGTAACATTTTCAGACACTGTTTAGCCTTAAACGATTATTTCAGTGTCTCCCAATGGCACAATCTGATTGGTTTAGAAGTGTTTTTATAATATTTTATCTCATAACGTACAGAAACAGACCAACAACATTCAAATGGAAATGCAGCAGAACGTTTTAAAAGATACCAGGTTCTGTTCTTTATCAGTTCTTTCCTCATAGTGGACACAATAGCACCACCATTTGGGAATGTCGTGTCACTGTTTTTTTTGTCTTGTTTATGTTCTGCAGCAGCATAGATTTCAATTAATAAATATAAAACCAAAATGTATTCATAAATAAACAAATAATTAAAAAGATCAACGTAGACTGTGACAGCAGTAACACATACATTACAGGTCACTTGGCTGTAAAGTTTGGTAAATTAGGGAATAAAATTATACTAATATCAAGTTATTTAACAGGACAATATTTATTTCTGTTGGTCCTTTCGTCAGGATATCGTAAAACAGTGTAAATGGCAAAGTTGAATAAAATCGTATTTTTCCGATTCCTAATACAAATGAGGAAACAAGCTCTGACCATTCACGATCATGCAACACAGAATAAACCATGCCTGGGTGAATAATCCATGACATTTATAATTCATCTCATTGTATGACTGGAAATATGTCTAGGGGAAAAGTCAACTTCCCACTTTTCACTGTCTTGAGACGAACAGCATTTTCCAGTTGGACTTTTGCCCAAACTTTTATTGACCTCGAGGTTGGAGGAGCTCAGCAGGTGGCTATCTCAGCAACGGTCGATGTGTGCGCATGCACTTGTAAAGTGCCTGAACAATGTTCATGCAGGTGTCCAAAGGTAACCCGGCCATTCTGATAAGTACTCAGAGGGGAAGAAGTCACCAGAATAACATGGAAGATAATGACACTAGATTTCTATAGAAAGAAATGACAAAAGTAAATAAATTATAAAAAGCAAACTTGATTATTTTTTGTTATCTGATTATTACCAGAGTTGCAAATGTATAAATAATTTTTGGACATATAAAACTGCATAGTATCAATTAAACAAACCAGAAATGTTTCCATTCGTTTATTACTTCAAGTTAAAAACAGACAAACACTTAGATTTGACAGAAAATGTAAAACCCCCACAGTGCACTGAAAACCTAAATGCTGAGGTATTTGTATTTTCACACACTGTGGTAAAACTGTCGGATCCCTGATGAACCCAACACATACAAACATGTCTGAGTCCAAGGTCAGTGCAGGGGCGGGTCATTTCCGAGGTGACCGCGCATGCGCGGAGGCAATTTTCCACGCGACACCCCTGTGGCCGGCGCTGCCTTCGTTCAGGTCACAGTTTAGCAGAACAGAGTGCAGCGCATGAGCATAACCTGCAAAGAAAAAGAAGAAAAATAACAGACGTTAGCGACCTCAGGATGGTCACACTGTTAGGGGTTTTAAGGTCAATAGACTCCAACTGCTCACTCAGAATTGAATAAGATGTTCAGTGTTACATCAGGTTTACTCCACTTGAAGAGGTCCCACCCAGGAGAGCGGTCAACAGCACGTTAGTGGAAACATTCCAGAATAAAAGGGTCTGTGCGAAAAATTTTACGCTTTTATTTAGGCCTCAATTCAAAATGCATTTTCCTAAGATCAGAAGAATGTGTATATGGATGAGCTGTTTGCATAGCTTTCATTATTCTAAAATTGAGCAGGTGTTGAAAACGATATACTGAACTCAATACACCATCAGTCCAAGGTTTAGGCCCAACTGTTGGTTGTGATCTCAAACTATGATATTGTAGCTGAGCTTGAGGATTAGGGCACGCGTGCTGGTGCCGCATGGCCCCCTGGGTAATTGTTGTCTATGTGTGTGGACTGTGTTTTGGGGGGTGTATTGTGTTTACTGTGGTGGATTGGTTATATGTGTTACTGGGACTAAGTTGTGTATTTTGTGTGGGTTTCGAGTATAATGGCTGGGCTCACCGCCACTGAGCTTATTGCTCCGCAAAGTGACTTGCAGTGGACTCAGCCATTCAGTTAATTGCAGTTCTGATGTCTGAGTGCTCTGTGTGTGTTACACCAGTTGGGGGCGTACCTATGCTTTGGAGTTCTTATAATAACTTAATAAAGCAAAGGGTTCCGTCCCGATTTGAGCATTGAAACTTGGCGTCAGCCTCCACCCTTTCCCTTCGACAATTGTCCAAGCCGGAAAATCGTCACAATATTATACAAATTAGCCAGAACATTAACACCGCTGACAGGTGAAGTGAAGAACATACAGTGTATCGACCTGTCAGGGTTGTGGGGTATATTTGGCAACAACTGAATAGTCAGTTCTTGAAGCTGAGGTGTTGAAAGTAGGCAAAGAATTTCAGTTACTAGGCGACTACTTATAGCATCTTCAGTGGGGAGCTCCCCAAAATGCAGTAGTAAGAGTAGTAAAAAAGTAAAAGGAAATGCAACTGGACTTACAGCAGAGTCATGGGCACCCAAGTCTCAATGATGCACACAGGAAGCCTATTTGGTCTGATTCTACAGAGAAGCTACAATAGCACAATGATTTTAATAGTTAATATGTGCAGAAAGGTGTCAGACAGATTGCATTGCTGAGAAGCCACAGACTGGTCTGCTGATTTGTATGTGAGTATTAGAACTGGACCATGAAGCAATGGAAGAAAACGACAGCTTCCTTTTCCATCATGTGGACTAAGTCTAGAAGGCACTGTCATGGTCTGGGCCATTTTCTATGGAAATCTTGTGTTGTGGAATTCACATGGATGCTGATTTGACATATACACCACCACCTACACAGAGGTTTCTTTTAGCAGGACAATGCACCGTGTTCCACTGTTAAAGTTGTACAGGAATGATTTGAGGAACATAACCCAGGGCTCAGACCCAGATTCTGTAAAGCTGCTTTGTGACAACGTCAGTTGTAAAAAGCGATATATACAGTTCGCTCGCTCCTATTGGTCCGGGCCCTAAACTTAGCGAGAGACACGGTTGGCGACAGATTTGTGATGTTTCTTTGAAACCTGTTTCTTTACAATAAAATTAATGCTTCTAAATTTAAAAATGATGATAAAGCTCAAAGAAAAACATTCATGATGTAAGAATATGTTAATGTTGTACATAATTCCTAACAACAGGCTGATGAAATTGAGCAGTAAAAACTGCAATTTTTCTTTTTTTGACACCAGTCAGAGAATGCAACTTTCATTTATCAGACATATTCGATCTAATTAACAAACTTGTATTCAAACTCAGAATCGAGGCTACAGAAAACAAAAAACACACTTCTAGTAGAAAGCTGTGAACGCGTCTCGGTGCTGTATTCCCTGGCGTTTGTCTGCTGAAAGTTTGTTCTCTCAGTGTTTGTCTTTGTCATCTACTCGATTCACTTTTTTCTGTTTGGACGATATGGACATATGCTGCTGCTATTCCCTTCGTTTTGGACTGATTACACTCTTCTGAGCTAGTTTGTATCACTCTGGCTAAGAAGTGTCTTTCAGTGTCTGTAAGCAGCCTGAGTAAATGCCAACACGAGCAGCATCAGCATCATACGCAGGCTAACCAGAGCTAGCTATATATATATATATATGGAGAAATGCATACACCATACACTTTGCATGTTGTGGTGAGAGCGAGGTCATGAAATAACATGGAAGGAAATCTGTTTTGCAACAAGATAAATTTGACTTGGCCTCCATATTCCCAGACTCCCAAAATTCTTATTGAGAATCTGTTTAGGGGATTTGTTAAGGGGTCCACAGAAGTGCACACAGAAGGCGTCACCTTTGCATGTAACAGCTAGAGTCATCAGTAAGCAGTCCTCTCACTAGGACCCGTGTGCACTGCTACCTTTAGGATTGTTGTAGAAGATGCAGTTGTTGGCGCAGGTGTCCGGGTGCGAGTCCCAGAAGCTGTCCCCACAGCAGCAGAGTGGAGGAAGATCCACTTTCTCTTGCTCCAGTTTCTCCTTCATCTGAGCTCGGAGGGCCTCAATGTATCTACAGATGGTAAAAAAAAAGAAAAGAAAAGAACTTTACATGACAAACACCATCATCTTATACAAAATAGATCACTATTCCACCTGAAACACACATATTATTAAGTTCAAAAGATTCTCATCAAGAAAGTCACCAAGTTTTTCAACATATTTCATTCATCCAGGTCATTCAGAGTAGTGAAATATAGAGAAAGTTGGACTTAGACTCTTTGAAATGGATGACCGGAGCTACTGGTTTGGATATTGAACAAATATAGCCATTTTGCTATAATTTTCATCTTTTGCCTGAAGGTTGAAGCTCAAACACTCTTAGTACAAATCAATACAGGCTTTCATTATAGCCTGTCAATCATAAACACATGAATAAACCACTTCAAACCCACTTCTCTAACCATTAGGCCCTAGTTTCATGAAAACATTATTTTTCTGATTCAAAGTTTCTGTACATGAAGTCATGTACACTGAATTAATTTTAACCACCATATGTATGATGCAGTAAAAAAGCAGCAGCGTTTATTATTTAATACATGTCTGTATTTTGCTCCATTTGTAAAGGTAACACTGTTGGGCAGAGGTTTGGTGGAATATAAGCTTCTAATAGCCTAAAAGCTCATAAATAATGATTAATTATTCTATTTAAAATGAAACAACACCTCTTTCTACAAAATATTGATTAGTTCAGTCACCTTGTGTTCTCTTTGACTTTCTTCTCTCTCTCTCTTCTTTTCACCTCATTCGTATGCTCGTCTGCCTCCAGCCTGAGCTGCTCCAGAATGATGCGCTCTCTCTCGGCCACATCCTTCCTGCTCTCCTCCTGCTGCCGCATGCACTCCATTCTGCTTTCTTCCTCCCTCCGCTGTCGTTCTTTCTCCGATTTAATTCTAAAAGCAGAAAAAATGGCAAAATTTAGACGAGGAACAAATTTTTGTGCCAAAAATGTCCTTTTGGCCTTGTTCTTTTAATATTTAATATTCTGATATATAGAATTATATAGTGTAGATGAAGAAATTCAAACAACAATTGCAATTTTAGTGTTTTTTAGTTAATTTAGTTGATTAGATGGTGAAGAAACTCTGCCTTTTCAGGATGAAATGAGATTAAATGAGCTTCTATATTTCAACATGTTTCATTAAGGCTGACAGTGTGTACAGGACAAGGAGCCCTTCCCAACATAAAACAATGAATCAATTAACCCCAGAGTTCACTCATCAGATTTCAGTTCTTCCTTATTAGACACGAAAACTAGAAATAGATTTCCCTGGTTGAATTGATGATTTTGCTCTAAACACTGGCCCAATTAACATCAAGTTTGTCTCAAAGGACTTTGTTTTATATCTTTGTCCATATTGTGTGTGTGTGTGTATATATATATATATATATATAAGATAAGATAATCCTTTATTATATATATATATATATATGCATAGATAGAAACACACACATATACACTACTCACAATATGCTTTTGCTATTTGCTCTGAATTTTTTTGAAATAATTAAAAGTTCCTTTTAATATCACTAATAATGTATGAGAAAAAACACAATTTTCATTAGTTTAATATTTATTACCCCAAATATTTAGACAATAACAGGGATAGCCCCAAATAACAAAAATTGACAATGTCAGTAGAAGGTGTTTCCACCATTTGCAGCAATAACAGTTTGACAGCGACGTCTCCTGCTCCTCACTGGTCTCGTGATGATGTTCTGAGGCTGCGTTCCACTCTTCCACAAATTCTACACACAGTTCTGCCAGGTCACGTGGGGGGTAGAGTACGATCATTCAGTCTCTGCTTCAACTGGTTCAGGTCAGGAGACATTGATGCCAAACCATATGAGTCTCTCCAACTTCCTGAAATCCAGCTGTGACAACTCTGCCACGATGTGGTGGAGCATCATCATCCATGAGCAGAAAGTTGGGGGTGTGCTGGTGGAATTGGGGGATGATGATGGGTTCTATGATGGGTTCTCTGAGGTAAGAACGTG
>JBBIGC010013392.1:0-13103 GCA_037576955.1 Lepidarchus adonis | reverse complement strand
ACAGTGGATTCACCTTTATTATTACATTTACACAATACCACAGTTTTTGTGTTGTAGTATCATTTTATTTTGTTGTTCTTATTCGTGACACCTTAAATGCCGGTCCACGAAAATATTGTCTGACATTAAACCGGCCCGTGGCGCGAAAAAGGTTGGGGACGTCTGTATTAAAAGGTCATATACTCACACAAGCTTTATGAGAAAAATGATGCAAAACAGCAACTGCCTCATACTGCACAGTTTTCATGAAGTCATGAAGACACAGCCATATTCCACATGGGACTGACGTACGCTACCAGAAGTTTCATGCAGCATGCAGACTTTCATTCCTTTTTAAGAAACAGATCCAAGCTCAAAAAAGAGAAAATAAGAAAATGATTGTCAGTGATCGTCTGTGTAAACTGTGCCAACAGAGCAGAAGATCAGGCCATTAATGTAGCCTATCAATGATCAGGATTAACGATTTCATTAATATCTCTATAATACGCATGTACAGTGGCATGCAGAAATTTGTGCACGTCTGTTTTTGTGAATAGTTACATAAGCAGAAGATGAATTGACCTCCAAGACAGTTACAGATTAAAAATTATTTTTGACATTTTGTGTAATATTTCTGTATCTTCTGTTATGTACCATTTTACAGGGAAAAAGGAAAATAACATTATGCAAAAGTTGGGCACCCTGTGAGATTTGTGCTCTCTAACCTTTATTAATCAGACTGATTAACTTATGCTATTGATGATTTAATCATGAAGGGGAAAAGCTAGGTGAATTAAAGACTTGTACATGTTATGACCCGTCAAACCCAACAATCTGACAATGAGAATATAATAACTAAGAAATAGCAATTAATAGTAACTGTGGAGGTGGAGCTGAGGTCCTGCATCATCACCACAACATTCAGCATCAGATGTTTGCAAATCAACATCTAAACAAACCTGCTGTATTTTTAAAGTTAAAACTGAATGTTTCGCCTGCAATAAGCAGGTACGCTTGGAGAAAAAGGAGTGCGGAATTTTAAGCAAATAATTATTACCCAACAACTAAGAAAAGGACTGATTACGCTTTGAGATTGTGTGACAGCCAGTGGCATTGTGAACATTTCACTGGTAGAGAGAAGAATGGATTAAGATAAATATCAGAAAAATCTGGAATCAAACAAAATCTGAAAAATAGAAAAAAACTACGAAAATAAAGAATGTATTTTGGAGATCAATTCATTGACTACCTATCTATCTACCAATCTACCAATCTACATATCTACCCATCTACCCATCTACCTATCTATCTATCTAGAATACATTGTTAAATGTGCTTTTTATTTTCTTGTGCATGTTCTGAAGACCATTATTACTCATTTCTAAAACACTAAAAATCAGGCTTGGCTCATTGTAGCCCTCCATCCATTCATGATCTGCCTCTTATTCAGGATTCAGGTCGGGAGGGTAACAACAGAGATGCCCAGACCTCCCTTTCCCTAGCCACCTCCAGTTTCTCCCCCATTCCTGGGAAACCTCTCAGGTAACAACCTAGGGTGCGTTCACACAAGTCCAAACTACCTCAGCTGGCAGCTCTACTATGAGATCCTTCCAGGTGTTCAAGCTTCTCAGACTATCTCTACGGGAGGTCCTGGCCTCTCAGCGGAGCAAATTCACTTTAACTGACTGTATCCGCAATCTCCTTCTATCAGTCACTATCCACAGCTCAGCTCAGACCGTAAGTGTGAGTGAAGACATATAGTATGGGCAAATAGATTGAGAGCTTCAACAGAACAGTTAAACCCCAGCAGAACTGCAGACGACGTCCCAACTCTCGCTCTGCTCAACTGTCACTCGTGACAAGACCCTGAGATACTTAAACTCTTCCACTTGGGGCAGTATCTCCTGCCCAACCTATAGAGGGCAACCCACCCAGGCATGAGAACCAGAATGGCTCCAAATGGTTTGCCAAAACTTTTTGAGGCTCATTGTAGCTTACTTCTAAATCATCACATTGATTTGCCTGAAGACTCATTCAGAACTGAACTTCATGGCAGTGTTTGTTTGACTGATCCAGACACTTAAAACTGCTCTTTTTGAAACGGCTGACATTAAAAAATATGGAGCATTGCAGCTTAAAGATCAAGTAATTAGATCACGTCTAAGTACACAAATCATATTGTGGACCAACAGAAATGGCCTGAACGTGTGTTGGTCATGTCTAGTCAGCCTCATTAAGAAAATGCGGGTTAGCAGAGCAAAGTAGGATGGAAAATCAAGTGATTGGCTTATATCTCTTTGGCACTAGCACATGTTGGTACTTCTTTATCTACTGAGAGCTCTACATGTTACAGATCCAAAAGAGATCTAAGAGAAGATCATCTAAAGATCACAGAAGTAGCAGCATATGTAGATGGTCATGGTGCATTTCTCACCCTAAAGAAAGGGTTAAGGTCTCTGTACATCATTTGCAGCGTTAAACTCCAAATATGAAGACAATTTGTGCATATCACCAGAACCAAAAATTGTATTGTAACCTAGAATGGGACTAAACCATCACTACCGATCATTCACTGCTTCCACTAAAACCACCCTCATCCCACTGCTTCGTCTAAAAATGTTTTATGTGGCCTGAGATGAAGGATTGCATGAGGCATGAAAAACATGGAACAAAAAGTCTACAATATGTGCCTGTTGTGTTTAGAAAATCCACCAGTCATGCCATGCAGGTTACACTGAAGATGCTCACAGTTTACATATTAAACATTGGCATACAACAATAATAATAATACCTGTTAAAATAAGTTCTCCAAAAATTACAATTTCATTTCAAACCCCACTGATTCTTTCTTCTGAGCACAAATTTGACAAATAATATATATATATATATATATATATATATATTATTTTAGAATATTATATACAATTAACTTTTGGTAACTTTCAAATTTAATTTAGACCATTTAAGAATGATGTGAAAAAAATAGCATGGTATGTCACAAATCAAAAAAGTCAAATATAAAAATACATTTTTGTGCCATATGTGAAGTACATTGCATATACAACAGGACAGATTCTTTAAAATCAAGTTAAAAACAGGCAAAGGCAAGTGATCAGTGAGTAAAAGTGCAAAGCATTGTTGCAAATAAAATCTAAAGTAGTAACATATAAAACATTTAAAAATAAAAACAGTGTTTTTTTGACATACTGAAAGCAAATGTATAAGATATTTTAGTTCTAACATTAGCCTAACATTGGAATTTACTGATCTAATTGGCACGATAAAGTTTTTCTCATAACATAATGTTTCCCACAATTTGACTGATCTTAATCAGCCATTGCATAAAGGTTTGTACTAAACAGTATCTATATGATATGGCTAAAATTTAACAGTGCTTGACTGACCATTCACAAAAAGATGAAAATTGGCAATACGACATCCACAATGTATAATACGAATTTTTTTACCACATTTTTAGGCTGGGGTGGTTTCTGTAGGTGCTCGAGCTGTACCCGGCGACGTTCTTAGCTCCAGCTGAGGTTGGACAGGTGAGTGGCAGTGCGATTTGCTGGCACAGCTTTCATCTCTAGACCAACATCGGTGCAGACACAAAACTCTCCCCACGGGCTATGTTAGCAGCTGGAGGCTCATGGTTGGCTTCCGTGCTGTCATGGTTTGAGGGCTCATATGGAGGAAGTGCATCACTGGCAGTTGCATCCATCCTGGGAGTGTGTCCTGAACTCTCCCAAGCAGAGGGGGCGCCGCCATTCGCAGGACTGCTGGGGTTTTCATCATCAAGATCCTGAAGAACCAACACAGGTCATGAGTTGGAATGGACAGAAGTCCTCTCCACTGGCAATTTATGCAAAATATGGCTAACAGTATTAAAACATAAAAGGAGATGCCACTTTTGTGTGTTATAAGATATAACTGTAATTTTGCAGTGACTTTGCTGTTTGTCTAGTATTTGCTGTAATATTTTGTGAGCATTTTTGATTTGCAGTCCCCTCATCCTTCGCTTTTTTAGTCACTTTTTGGTGGATAGTCAGTGTTGTACTTTTTAATGAACCGTGCAATTTTGGTTTCTTACTTGATGCAGTTTCCATTCTCATTTTTAGAGCCTTTCTTCAGAAGTAAATACATTGGAAACAGATAACTAGGTGACTTATTTACTGGAGATTTGCAGTAGCTTGTGCGGTTGACTGAGCATTTGCAGTGATGCTTGTTACAAAAGATGAGATCTCAGATTCCCAAAGGCCACAGTAGGGATAAATTATTCTGTGGCTCGTGGTTTACTCGTTTTTACGCTGCACAGTCTCCTGTAAGCTGTAGAGTTTATTTTGAAAGGCAAGACTCCATGATCGACCTGCATTGCCTTTGTGATCGACTTGTAGCTCGCGATCTACGTATTGGGCACCTCTGGCCTAAAACATTCCCCCAATTTAAAGCAATAATAATAATAATAATAATAATAATAATAATAATAATAATAATAACGACAAAAAAATGATCAAAGCACTATTAAACCAAAAGTTAAATTTCAGAAATGATTTTAACTAAATTAAATTTTAATAAATAAAAGTTAAGAGTATAATTTTTAAAATGACTTAATAACATTAATGCAATTAAAAAGTTACATTTAATAGATGCATTTTAAAACATTTTGTAAAGTGTCTTCCAAGCTTCACTAAAAAAATGGAACTTGAGATTCACAGCTAAACAACATAACAAATAGACTGCTTTTTGTTTTTTTCTTTTAGCAATTTAAGGAAGGTAGGTGCCAGTATTTGCAGATCTAAAATCTCATGTTGCAATATTGCTAAGCATTCTTTGACATACACAGGTGCACAGCCATTTAAAAATTTAGAAACAAGTAAATAACTTTTAATAAAATTATAAAAGACGTAGTTATTTCAAAACCAGGATCATTTGAGCTTTTTATCTTAGATAAGTATTAAGCTGTTTTTTTTTAGATTTGTTATTTAACTCAGTAAGAGAGCATTTCAATAATTAATTTCACTGATGATGATGATGATGATGATGATGATGATTTATTGGCTCTGAAGGTAACAAGACTTTCTGCATTGCTGTGGGGCTTTACTCCAACTTCCACAACACAATAAAAGCTAATTTCATCTCATAATCAAATACGCTATGAAACATTTGTTGATTTCCAAACGGCATTAAAAAGAGGAAACATAATAATATTGTACTTTATAATATTCTATAATGTATAACTGTGCCCCCTCCTCTCATTGCCCGCCCACAAACCTGTACTGTTGTATGGTCTCAGTTTCAGGATGTTGGATCTTCTTTTTATAGCCTAGATCATCATCATGTAGAGCAACAACTATTTTTTCAGATCCTCAGAGATTCTTAGCCATGAGGTGCCATGTTGAACTTCCAGTGACCAGAATGAGAATGAAATTCACCCACCCATTCACACCTTGTAACGTTAATGAGTCACATGGGAGAGGGAAAATGGCTAATTGGGCACAATTTGGACATTTTCATTTTCACTACTCACTTTTGTTGCTAGCAGCTAGACATTAATGGCTGTGTTGCGTTATATTGAGGGGACAGTAAATTTAAACAGTTATACAACATTGACTACATTACATGGTATCAAAGTGTCATCTTCAGTGTTGTCCCATAAAAAGATATAATAAAATATTTACAAAAATGTGAGGGGTGTACTGTAAAATATAGTGTTTCTCAACCCTGGTCCTAGAGGACCTCCTGATCTGCTTATTTTTAGTTACCCTACTCCCAATACACCTGGTTACAGCTAATTAATGTCTCTCCTGGGTTGAAGAGGGTGAATCACAGTGGGAAAATTACACAACATGCAGGCCTGAGTTCCTCCAGGACCAAGGTTAGGAAACATTGCATTATAATTAATATATTAAAAAATACTATGTAACAGTGGAAGAGTTGAGAACTTCAGAGTTCTACAAAGTTTCTGCATAAACTCCTATGAAGTTGCTATCAAGTATTGGTTTGTTTTTGGTTGTATGCTTGAAAAAGACCCGCCCATTATGAGTTACAACGTGATCCTGAAGCTGATTCTGATGGAATGAAAACTGGAACAGCTTGGGTGTAGAAAAATGAGGATGAATACATAAACCAGTGTGGGAAGTAAATGGAGTAGTTGGGTCAGGTATGTAAGGTGAGGTGGGTCAGGTATGTAATGCCAGCATGCAGTGGGCATCTCAGTGTAGAGATAGGACAGGACAACCTACTGGCCAGGAATAGAAGAATAGAGGTGGAAATAAAGACAGTGGGGAAGTCTACCAGTGTGCAGTGTTTTGCTAGGTGACCAGGTGGGACTCATTGTTGAGCACAGCTTTGGGTGCCAACAAATACAAGACTCTTGGATGGTGAAAGGAACAGAAAAAAGGCTGCCTGTGTTGTAAGTAACCGCACAGAAAAAGAGAAGGGAGCGTGGAAGCACACATCAGAAGGATGGGAGCATGACTTCTGAACAGCTCCCACAACGATGAGTTCTTAATAAAAACAGCAGAAAACAAGGAAGCAATGAGTGACTCTTGAGGGGAGAGAAACAAGGAGCAGCTCCTGAGATGGGGAGTCCCAGGAAAGTACCCGTAGGCCCCAAAAAAAGATGCCCAACAAGCCAGTCTGCTGAGGAAAAAAGAAAAGGCGAGACAGGGAAAATCAGGGGCCAGAGTGTTTTCTACCAGCTACTGGTGCCACATCTGCCCAGGGACAAGGACCGTGTGGTTTCTAAAGGGGCAGCCATGCTCTGCTGGCCAGTTGTGGTGCAGATGCAGAGGCATGCCATCTCCATCTGGCCAGACAGAGCACTGACCTCTACTGACCTCTGTGGCATAACTGTGGGGGAACTGGTGCCACCCTCCACCAGTGTAATACCTTGGAAGGTAGTAGTTGAGTGTTTGGTGGAGGAATTTATCTTAAACAAGGGGGTGGACCGTCCAAGTTGGCCCTTCTTATGAAGGCTGTGAGATCCGAGAGGCAAAATGATGAATTTATGATTATTTCGTCTGTAAGATGTTGCAATTAACTTTATGGAAATCTGGGTATAAATTTCAGAGTGACAAAGTCCCAGAGGCACAAACATTGAATCTTTAGAGGAACCGAAACCCAATGAGGGAACCCATCTTCCTTTGGTTGACACTGGATTATGGAAAGATTAGGACTAGTTACTATGTGAACGTAGTAGGTAAGGATTTTACTGAGAGTGTATAAGTGCTGTGGGACTGGCTGTAGCTGCTGCACACAGAATTTAGTGATAAACCAGAATCAGAATGGGCACAGACATGTGTCCTTGTTGCTAATATGGATGGCTGCTTGGGATTAGGGTGGAGGGGAATCACATGTCGCTCAAGCATCCAGAGAAGGTCAGTCATGACAGGAGCACACAGATGACTAATGAATCAGAGAGTTATTATAATAAAAGTGTCATTTCAGCAATAAAAGGGGAAGCTACAGCAGCTACAACACTTACAGGAGCAGCTTTCACAGGGAACTACAAGGTCCTGGAGGCAGAGACAGCATTTAACATGAATTAAAACCAATGCAAATCCAGGTTCAGAAGATTCATCAAGAGAGGAAGATGAGACTGAAGGACTTTTAGGGTTTCCTCACAGCAGCAGAGGTGGCATCGACTTAACAGCTTATTAACAATATAATTAATTAATTTCTGTGGCATAAATCAGCAGCTCAGCATTTTTTGTTGAGTTGTTTAGATAATTGTGGCATCTCCCAAATGGCTGTTGTTGCAGATTTTCCAAATAATTGGAATCATTGGGTTTTTATAGTGAATCTATAGACGAGTCAAATAATGATGAACATTTTGGAACCAAACACACAAATTGCATGTGTATGCAACATCACTGGGCAAAATATCTTCTGTCACAAGCCAAAGAGCATAACAGAGCGGTCAGTAAAGAACAGGGAAGTGTTTCTGCTGTGGGAAGAGGACCATGAAAACTGTTAAAACATGGAAAAACATTCCTGGTTTGTGGAATGTAAGTTTATTTGCATAAAGCTAATGTAAAGATCAGAATTTGGTGCACAGATCAGATGATATTCATTCAGATCTGGTTGTGAGTCAGGCCACAGCTTGTGGATGGTATTGACCGCATGTACCTACGATCAGATTTACAGTTTTCAATTCCACAGTTCAGGCCTGAAAACGACGCCTATATGAACATTGGATTGAAAACCTTCTATCGTTACACCTCCAGTCTGAGTCCCCTGGGGGTTTGTGGGTGTGTGTGGCTGCCATACACACACTCACTGTAGTGGTAATTGGCTTTACGGTTATCATGGGAGATGAAATAACCAGCTCATCATATTAATCCTCATAAAGGGCCTTTGGCAGTGTTAGCACAGCGCATCACATATTTCTGTGACTCATTAGTTTTTACTTTACTGTGAGCATGTAAGCTGCTCACCATGACACGGACAATTAAGCGCCTTTTGTGAAGTAGGTAAAATAGTTAATTGTGATGTTATTACACACACTTAATAATAAGAGCAACAGAAAGAGTGCTTTGCATGATGTCATAGAGCAGTGGTCCCCAACCACCAGGTCGCGGACCTTTTATTCTCGTTTTAAAGCCTCGTAATAGCTTCCTTGACTTTTATTTGCACAGCTTTTCTCCTTATGTTGAACAACGGCAACTGCCTAGGTATCTTTTCTCTGTACGAATGAAGCAACGTAACACACCTGAGTAATCACAAAGCCAATTCTCAAAAATATGGTGCTGTGAAATGAGAAGGACTATGTATAAAATGTGTTGTAATTTCTGTGGTGAAACTAAATTGTGGGAAAATATCTTCGATTAAAGCCTAGAAAGCGCAGTCACAATTATCTGATTAAAATCTCTGATGGTTGTGCACTAATTTTTCACACTATATGTGTGATTTGATACCTTGATTAAAACCGTTAAAGGCATTTCGAGCATTTAAAGTAAGAAGCTAAGAAGGTGACCAGGCTTGCTGCACCATGGCAAATAATGTTCATATACCTATAATATTCTCATCTTTTCACAATATAAAAAAAACGAGCTCATCAGGCCCATGCTTTAGATTGCATGATATAGCAAAAACAAACTATTTTACAAGTTCATTATCATTGACAGACATTAACTATAACAAAGCAGCATTTATTTAATGTAATTACACCACTCTTTTAGACTCTGCCATTGTGCTGTTTTAAAAATCACAACATTTTTATATACACACATGGAATGTGCATAATTGTGGCCTGTTCCTGCTCAAACCAGCAAGCAGCATGGAATTAATCAGCGCACCCTGTCTAAACATTCACTTGGAATATGCTGTATTCAGAACAATAACAAATAAATACAATATATTAAGCCATCTGTATATGTAGTATTTTGTCTGTTATTACACAGTTGTGGTAATTGCTACTTAGAACATTTCTGCAGCAAAATAGTGGCATCAGGTCCACACGAGCTGGATAATTCCAAGCCCTGAACTACAGAACTATGGCAGCAAAAAAGGCTTTGGATTATTTCCAGTGGATGCTCTTGGTCTCTGTTCACACTAGCTTCACACTCGCCGGCAGGCAATGCCATTCATTTTTCATGCTAAAAGCCCATAATGCCCGAACGATCTGCTCTAACATCATCACTTCTTTCTTTCGTTTTAAGAACGTTATACACAGTCGTACATGACGTGTGCCGTAATGAAATCATGTTCTTACTGTGACTGGTTCAGCAGGAGTGGTCTCATAATAGCTTGTCTCATATTTGCTGAGGGGTTGAGTTTCTGTGGGCTGCTCCTGTGGCTTATTGAGCTGTACACACACATACACACAGAAATGTGATCAATCTCCAAACCATTTTTAAAAAGTATTTTAGAACTAGGAGTAAAACTTGCATCGCTTTACCAGAGGTCAGTGAGATTATGAGGGAAAAAACATAAAACATGTTATATAATGTATATCACTGGGTTTAGTCCATAAACAAGCTCCAATTGCTAGAATCAGAGGATATGACCACAGTCTTTTCATTCCCTATCACTATATCTACTTTTGAACGTCTCATTCTGATGTATTTTCCTGATTGTACAGGCAGATTGGATTTGTTGTTTGGATCTGGGGCTCTGTTCTGCATCACATCGAGCACCGTCCCACGCCTTCCTTGATTAAACACACCCACTCAAGCAGCTGTGTGTGCAAACCTGCTGCGTAAAACAGATAAAAGACTAAAGGTTGCAAATAGCATCATGGATGTAATGCCTTAGGGGAGTTTTTTCATTATACCTATTGGGTTCTGCTGCATAACCTACATGCATGCCCACATCCTACTCACTGCACATGGAAAACCTGGAACTGGAACCGATGGGTCGTCTACGGCACTGATCCAATGAAGTCGTCATTATTAAGACTTTATTACTCTACTGAAATCTTCAAATTTCAGTATCAACTCCATATTTTGATCATTTGAAAACTGCCCTTTGCATTTTAAAATGGCCCAAAAGTTTGTACATGAAGAATACACACTCTTGTTTCTCCTATTAAGTTAATTTCACAAATTGTATTTGTCTGATGTCATACTTATTGCATCAATTATCAAAAATAATCAGTTTTCCATAAAATACTGAGCAAATACAGCTTCAACACTAACCCCATATCTCAATAAATCGTGTTGATTATGCTGGAGGTTATGAAAATGTTGAATGATAAAATAGGACATGAAAATGACGAGAAGAAGTGTTGGCTCACCATCTCCGTTGAGCTGCCAGTCTTCATGGGGGGAGGTGGCTTGTGCTTGGGCGGCCCACTGATTGCATAAGAAACACAAGTTATAATTATGCTTCATTGCTAAACTGCAGAGGTGCAAATTAGAATGCATGGAAAAGGGGATGGAAAAAAAGATTGAAGGGTCTAGATGAGAGAGGGGGAGAAAACACTTCACAGAATGTGTGTTCACACTCACTCTCCATTTTCAGCACTCTGCAGGCGTTTGCGGTACATGGCAACCCCAGCGCCAATCAGACACAGAATGATCACAGCGCCGATGAGGCCACCGATGATGCCTCCCGTCACGGATCCCTGGGCTAATTTCCCCTTTGCTATGAGGAGAAACACAAATTGCACTATTATATTGTATTTATTAATAAATGTATGCGCCTGTTTATATCTCTGAGCAATTCTCATTGTGTTTGTGTCTGAATTTTTCTTCTGTGCAAATCTAGAGAAGAAGTACAGGCCACACCAGAATCCATGTGTGTGTGTGTGTGTGGGCTTTATAAATCTTACTATCTCAGTTCAAACTAAATAAATCAGTGATGTGGTTTAGTAGCCCTTGGTCACTAATCAGGCTAAATTGTGTATCTTTGATATTTGATCTGCCCAGCACAGTAAGATATTTATACACATCAAGCGACTGCTGTTTTGTGTTTTATTTATTTATCCCCCTCCCCAACTGTTTTCCAAATGTGGAATTCACAGGCGAAATGTGCTCAAACTAGCTGTTGGGGTGGGCACGCTAAAATTATCCTCCCCACTGCATTCACAGTGACTGATTAGAGAGAGAGAGAGAGAGAGAGAGAGAGAGAGAGAGAGAGAGCGTGAAAGCACATGCAAGAGAGAGATTTAGAAGGAGAGAAGTAAGCAGACAGAGCTTTGCATGTTTTGGCAGAGCTGATATTGAAACATTGCCACGCTAATAAAGCAACCTTGAAACGCAAGGGAAAGAAATATAGAAACAATTTGCAAACAACACACACACACACACACACACACACACACACACACACACACAGACTGAGAGAGAGAGAGAGAGAGAGAGAGAGAGAGATATGAAGGGACAGAGTGGGATTCTGTATTAAGTCCAAAGCAAGACACACTGAGCAATACCAGTGCTAAACACAGGGGGAGCTGTGCTACTGAAAGCATTACTATTATATGTCTACATTCATTTATCAGCTTACGATGGAGCTTGAAATTAATTTCAGAATAGACTGGCTGTAAATCATCACAGTGCTGGCTGTGCTTAATCACAGAAATTTAACTCACGACACATACGCACCCCACAGCTCCCACCCCCACTCACATACACAGCCTAAACATAATGTGTATGTAAAATGAGTACACAATTAGCTGGTGGTCAAAATAAAACAAAATATCGTGTTTAGAATGAAGCACACACTATTAACAATGCTATTTTCAAAAGAGATAGAATATCAAAAAGAAAATCTAGAAATCACATTATATAAAATATACTAAATTGATTTGCAGTATTTGATCCCCTATCAACCATTGAGAGTTCTGGCTTCCACAGACAACTTAGATACTCCTAATTTCAACTCATCACCAACTTAAAAGACAGCTGTCTCAACTAGTCACCTATATAAAAGAAACCTGTCTACAGTCTCAATCAATCAATCAATCAATCAATCAATCAATCAATCAATCAATCAGACTCCACCATGGGCAAGACCAAAGAGCTGTCTAAGGTGGTCAGGGACAAGATTGTAGCCCTGCATAAGGCTGGAATGGGCTACAAAACCATAAGCAAGAAGCTGGTGAGAAGAAGACAACTGTTGGTGCAATTGTTTAAAAACTGAAGAAGCACAAAATGACCATCAATCGACCTCGGTCTTTGGCCCAATGCAAGATCTCATCTCGTGGGGTGAGGATGATCATAATAAAAGTGAAAGATCATCTTAGAACTACACAGGAGGAGCCTGCTAATGATCTGAGGGCATCTGGAAAGCAAACCATTGGTAACATACTATGCTATAATGGATAAAAAACCTGCAGTGCTGCAAAGTCCCCTGTGGTCAGGTTCTGTGGTCAGATGACCTCAACTCAACTCATGTGTTTGGAGGAAGGCAAATGCTGATTGTGATCCTAAAAATCTTGAGTGACAACCTCCTTCCCTCTGCAAGGACACTGAAAATGGGTGATGGATGGGTCTTCCAGTACGACTGTGACCTGAAGCAAACAGCCAAGGCAACAATGGAGTGACTCTAGAAGAAGTGCATTAAAGTCACCATTTCTATTTGCACAATCTCTCGAAATCATCCAGTGACCTGGGTCCTCTCCTCTGCACTCTCCTCTTCAGCTCACTCCACAGCTTCTCCTCTGCACTCTCCTCTTCAGC
>JBBIGC010013381.1:0-13103 GCA_037576955.1 Lepidarchus adonis | reverse complement strand
GTTTAAAATGCATGTATAGTTGCCTGTAAGTATTTTGTTCTTGATATTATATTTTTATCTTCCTTGCAATGCACCAGAGTGGGGGGCTGCGTGAAACGCTATTTCAACACTGTGTACTGTGTATATGGCTGTATTGACAATAAAAACCTCTTGAATCTTGAATCTTGAATCTTGAAACATGGGTCCTTGTTTGTCACTATTTCTTTCAGTTGCTTTAAACTTATTCCTCTTATTCCTCTGACTGTAGATACAGGCAGGTTTAGGTGAGTAGCTATTTTCTTGTAGCCATTACCTGACTTATGAATGTGAATCCCCAAGAAAACGGACAATCATTCATTACTAATTACTCTGATCAACTTTAAAAACTAAACACATTTTGTAATGCTTACATTATTTTATAGAAATTGATGAGTGCCAATAATCGTGGAACACATGATTTTTTTAAAGTATTATTTCTTAGTGATGGACTTACTTTTTCAGTGCAAGTTTATGCTCCTGCAATAAAAATATAATTTATTTTAAGGCTTTTAACACATCTCAACCAGCGATGCCAATAATTGTGGAGGATGCTGTATATATACATAGATAACATGACAAAAGTCCTTGAGACATAAACATTAACTCAAGTGTATGCTGCATTAAAAATAACCTCACAATAATATATTAAACACTGGGTGAAAAAGTAAAAAAGTACATAAAAACTTTAAAATGGATGATCGAATTCCCTGTATTCTTGAACTCTGTATACCGCACACTGAAACGCTATACTCTGGACTAGCAGTAAATATTGATGTCTTATCAATATAAGGTTTTTTAGTTATGCTGCATCTTCTCCTCAGGCATGTTTATTATGGATTATCAGACCATGTTTAGTGTAAAACAAACAGAAACTTTGCTTTTGCAGCTATGTCCTCAAAACTACTCTCAATGCTTGGATTTTAAATATAGTTGTTTCAAATTCGATGCAGTGAATTCAATGTTAATTTGTATTCCTGTATTGATTCTAAGACCTGCCTGAAACAAGAGGATCAAAACTCAAACAGTGCTGCCCTATAGCAGATATTCCTCCACTTTACTGAATGTGCATTTTACACCTTGTAGTCACAGAATGTTACTTTGACCTCCTGACATCTGGAACCAAATATGTTTTCCTTTATTCTAACGTATTATAGTATCAGAACATACATACTATAGTTAAATGACTTAAAATATATTGGGTACCTTTGAGAACTTTTTATATATTTGAAAAATATACAGTAGTAGTCATTGTTAAGGTCTGAAACAATACCATTCCCTCCCTAGTCCACAAAGAATACAAAGTCACAAAAACTGACACTTCTCAGTCACATCATAAAACAACGTTCATTTAGAAGTTATAAGAAGTGTTTCAGTCCAGATTGTTTTCTGACTGATGCACAATGTAGATCAGCCAAACAGACAGGTAATTTTAATGAATATGTCTTAAAGACACAGTACTAAAACAGTCTGTAAAATCCTATGGCACATATAGGTTGTAAAATGATCATGTACAAAATGAACATGTTTGGGCACAATATTATGACCCAGTATTTCACATTTGTGTGAAGTGGGTATTTTAAGTCTGCAAAATGCTAAAACTTGCAGATTAATGTTTCCACTTGGTGTTTTAGTTTTGACAAGGATTTGACACCATATGTAAATGCAAACAAATGTCAGAAGTGAACCTCAGAGGGGATACAAGGAAAAGGCGGAACATGAGTGCTTCGAGATTTTTGTGCAGTACTGTATATGATCGATATTTTTATAAAACCATTAGAATTCACTCTAACACACACACATATGACAAGTGTGTAAACACACAGAAAGTTACACAGAATGCCTCATTTGAAACAGCATAAAACATAGTTACAGGCCATTTCTCCAGTTCTCCATTTCTCCATTCCTCTCTAGGACTTCAGAATCCTGATTCTCCTAATCTACCTACAAGACACATGCAGCAAAAGTAGTAAATAAACCTTAGATACTTTTAACATATACTAACAAATTTAGCAACAAATTTTTAGAGATTATTATTATTACTATTATTATTATTATTATTATATTACTACTACTACTACTACTATTATTATTATTATTATTATTATTATTACTGCTGCTGCAAATAATGCAAAGCACAAACAAGAAATATTTCTGAGAGAAAAGACTATTTGTAAATTTTCTTTTACATGTTTTTTTTGCCAGTATGCGGGGGTATTATCTACTAAATTAAGATTAGTAATGTTTCTTACATTAGCAGTTGTGATAGGAGTGGTGACAGTGGCAATAGCCTTTTTCAGCACTTCAGCTAATTGCTGTTTCATGTGTGCTTAATAAATTGGTTGTTTCTGTAAAGCAGTTTTTTTCTATTTATGGATTTTACTTTCAGTTCAAAATCTATCACTAAAAAATGAAGATATTTAAAATATTACATACAAGACCCAGGGGAAATACTTTCCTAAATACTGTGCCTTGGAATACACACATAACATCTTTTGTTATTTCTTGGTTAATCTCTACATTATAGGCTGACAGACATTTTTCTGACCTTTTAGTCTGTTTGAAGTAGACGTTTCATTGTGATTGTGAAAAAATTTAAACTAAGAAAAAGGAATGAAAATGTGAAATTGTGAAAAGTTATACAGAGATAACGTCTGAGGCTTAATGTGAATGGCGTAATTCTGAATTCAATTAGGAATGGTGTTTAAGCAGAAGTGCCTTCTGGGACAAGCTATGCTTAGTAAAACGTTTCCCGTAACAAGAGCTGTCAAAGAATCTCTGGAGCTGAATCTACTGACAAACTAAATTTGGTATTAAAGGGCTTATATCCAGCCTTTTTTATTTTTCTTTCTACTTACAATATTATATAGACCAACATACAACTCCAAATAATACTCAAACTATAGTGCAGTAACTGTCCACACATATTATTCAAACGCTATCCACCTGCATGTTGCTCTAGTATGGCTGAGTTCGGTGAGCACAACATAGATGGAGTCATTGTACACCAGCACCTCTTATAGCTGGAGACAGTTATGACTCAGTCTGACGCATCGCTCTAGTCTATATCTCGACGCTGGAGGAAAAACATTGTGCTATGCTGCTCCACTTCTTCAGCTCTAGCATATATATCTACAAACCCTCCTCCCATTTCACTCAGACTGACACAATGCTCCGCTCCTTTGCCATCAAGACACAGCTCTGCAGGTGTAAACCTGCTGCCACAGAGCAGGATGCAGATACACCAAACCCAGATTCTCTGTGGAGCTGATAACAGCACTCTCATGATAATTATTTAAATGCTAATCACAAGTGGGAGGAGCCAAGACACATAATTATTCAGCAAAATACATGCTAGGTAGTAGCATCCAAACCTGATAAGCTAGTCAAGGAGAACTCATTATATGCACATGCAAATAAACTGTATGTTAAAGTATGTAGTTAATACTAGCAGTTTAGAATATCAGTGTATCGATACATTTTTTGCTGATAAATGGAAAAATGCTAATATTATTCTCTGTTCATTTAATTAATATTATTATTGAATATCATAGAAATTCTCTATGTTAAACATATCCATTCTTTTCAACCTACAGAAATGGACAGCACAATGTTCAACACCAAAGCCTCACACATCTTCGTCTTCATGGATATTCATGGGCTGGATATTGCCAACAATCTCACATATCACAATATATTTTGAATAATGGAATAATAAAACACAAGTATTGCAAAAAGCTGAACTGTCCTTTATTATGTTGTCATTATTAATATTGTACACTAAAATAGTGTATACATTTGCAAGCGTGAATTTTTTTACTTTTACTTTCAAAATATATTTTCCTTAAAATTAGGATAAAAAGGCCATGTTGGTGGTCAGAAATATAACACTTCTTGGTTCACCTTCACTGAAGAAATATTGAGTAGGTTTAATACTAGTTACACAGAGGACATTCCTACACCAAACAAATGTGAAATACTTTTTTGCAAACTGTGACAAAAATACATAACAGCACCGTGTGACAAACTAAAGTTCTGTAGCCTTTGTTCATCTGTGAAGCTTGGCACAGTCTTTTCCACCAGTAAGCTGTCCTGATGTTCACTCACCACAAAAAAATGGTAAAAAAGTAAGTAAAAAAATATTGTGCTCTAGCTGTACTTTGTTTTTGAATCTTGTCCATGTGTCCCTCGGTTAATTCTCGACAGTGGCAGTAAATACCAGAACCAGCAAAATAATCGGCACATCCTCCGTAATTAGCCGCGTTGTTAGTCGCATTGTTAGCCGTGTTGTTTGCATGATGTTCTGTATACCTACTCTTGCTGAGCATCACACACCTTATTTCACATAAAAGTTCTAGGCCCACTTGTTTAGTGTTTCTAACATTCAGGCTCCATTATTTGCTGGCACCACACAGCTGTATTGTGCACTGCACCATAGGGGATGTTTATTTTTTCAAAACTGCTGTAATACCATTGGACAACTTGCCAAAAACATTCTTAAACTGCCAATATCAATACAGCTGCGTCTACGATTATATGAGTAGGTCATGGTATTTTGTTGTATCGTTTATTTGAGAACACAGTCCTATTTTGTGTTAAATTCCCAGAACTGCTGTGTGAGTGTTTGAACAAACCTTTTAATGCTACAGTATAATGTGGCTTGGTAAAACTGCTAAACAATGCACATAATGCTTAAAATAACATAAATCATGTAAATGACGTCATGGCTGTGTAAAAGTAGTGATTCATCTTTAGAGTTTTAATCTGTGTTATACTCCCTACACTTCACTTTGTTTGGCACAAAGTTGTGAACCATGTCCCATTTTTGCTTGCAAACACTCCTGGATGCTCCTTTACCCAAATTTGATCTCATCACCGATACCAGTTCACCTGTTTACTGTGAAATATTTTAAATGGTGTATAATGAACTTTCTATACACAAGTCACTATTAATTTATCCACCCCAATTTATTTGAGTGTGTTGCAGGCATTAAATTCAATATTTGTGTAAATTTACAAAACGCAATCAAGTTGATCATCCAGGACATTAAAAGTCATTTAATTCAAAATGGCCCCAGTTTTCCAGAATGTAGCTTGTATTTGAAACTTCTCAGATTATGAAAGCATATGAGAAGAAATGCTAACAACTGCAGCCAAAAATGATCATGAAGAAATATTCATGCCTGCAGAATAAAATCAAGCTCTAGCTGCTGATGGGTACATTTGAAATTCACTCCTCTTAGCTCACCTTAATTTCCAATATCAGCAAAAGAATAAATTGTGCATCAGTCAGCCAGCGGAGGAACCAAAATAATAATTATCAATTTAAAGGTAATAACTCTCTCACTCTGGTATTATTTCTTTGGACTATATCCTTAAATGAAATAAACCACAAGCATTTCTACAGAAAAAGCGAGAAAAAATAGAAAGGTCCATAAGTAATACACATATGAATTCAGCAACCAGTAGAAATCCATAATGGAAAACATTCTGATCTCCCATTTTTAAAAAATAAAATGCGATTTCCCCTCAGCACGGACACTACCACTGCAAGGCATTCCTTTCTGAAGCAATCTGCAACTGGTCTGCCACTGACATATACGTTTAAAGTTGTAAATAGTTTCAGTTTACCTAACTCAAAGAGAACCTGTGGTCACCCATGTTAACAAGAACATGGTACATTGTCTTTCTTTTGTGCAGTAGCCGAGGCAACTGTGGTTATTGTGTTACTCAGATATTGTGACAAGCCATGCGGCAATCCACGTGAGTAGCAATTACCCAGTAATATATGATCAACAAGTGTAATATGCCACAGGAGAAGGAGAGTGATAAACTAACACCATGGACAGAATTATTATAGAATTACATTTTCATTTCTGATACTAAAGAACAAGGCGTAATTCCCCTGTTATTACAGTGATAAAAGCTGTATTTAATACTTAGCAAGTAGCACTTAAATAGTACTTAAAATGACTACTTCTGATAACAATTTTCACTTTTATGGGCCCACAACAATACTGTCCCAAGATTTAATGCAGAGCTCTAATAGAAAGAATTATAAATGCTATATAACTTGCACATGCTCAGACCTTAAAGACCATTTTAACTTTTCTGCATTTTACAGTTCAGTATACCTAAATTGTGATCACGTTTTACTGAACACACAAACATCATAAAGTAGCAAGATAACAGCTTATCACTCTTGTTAAAGCAAAAATACGATTTTGGTCTTGAACTAAAGTGCAGTATAGCTTTAAAAAAAAAAAATGGTTTCTGTTTACTTAATTAATGTAAATGCTGTTTCAAAACAAAGGGAAGCCACAGCCTCCCTTCATGAATCTGGTCGGCTTCTGCTTTCCCTGGAGAGAATATTAAACACACAGAAACAGAATCCCCCTCATAACTAGCTGGCTCCTTTATGCTTCAATATGCAGCGGTACAGCAATCTGTTCATGCAGGCAGGCAACTACACAATCAGCTTTAACTGCTGATCAAGCAATATTAAAAACGTTGACATAAATCACTGTCTGTCATTAATATTCAGCAGAAAGCTGGGGGACAATATTTTCATGCAGAAGGACAAGAAATTATTATTGTAAAAATTAAAACCTTGGGTTTGGTATGGAACAGGGAATAGTAAATACTTTTAGAATTATCATTGCAATGTTCGGCCAAATGCTACTGAAGATGTAAAATGTCTGTAAAATGCTCTATAAAATGTCAGGCAGCATTACAATGAGACTGAGCCTTTGCTTAATTATGTAGACAGCTATTCATACTTTAAGGTACACATAATATTGCCAAAAATCACCTAATTTATTTTTATCTTTATTGATAACCAACATAACTCCAACTATATCTTAACAATATCTGTAAAACAAAGTATGTGAACCTTGGAAAGGGTTACAAAGTGATTTTTAAATACATTCTACATTCACCAGTCTACCAGATCGACAAATAGAGACACTTTGGGACTGTGGCTACTCTACCAAGAAGTGAGCAATGATGGGCAGTGGTGGCCTAGTGGCACCACTGATGCCAAGGTACCGTCCCCACTTCACTGCTCCCCGGACGCTGTTGATAGCTGCCCGCTGCTCCACGTGTGCACGTGTGATGGTTTAAATGCAGAGGACAAATTTCGTTGTGGTGCACTGTTGTGGTGTATTCACAATTATCGGAAATCACTTTCACTGATCACTAAATGGTCAACCTCCATGTTCATGGGTCTACAGTACATAAAACATTGAATAAGCAGGATGTGTGTGGCAGGACACCACAAAGGAAGTTGCTGCTTACTAAAAAGAACATTGCTGCATGCCTGAAATTTACGAAAGAGCAGGCGGACACTCCACAGCGGTACTGTCAGAACGTTTTGTGGACTAATGAAACTATGATTTAACTAATTGGGAAGAACACCCAGCACTAAACCTGGGGTAAAAAGGGCACTGCATATTATCATGAAAACATCACCCCAACCATAACGTATGGTGGAGAAAACACCATGATTTGGGCCTGGTTTGCTGCATCAGGACCTGGCTAGCTTGCAATCATTGAGAGGAAGATGAATTCCCAAATATATCAATAATTATTCAAGATAATGTAAAAATGTCTGTACCTTAGCTGAAACTCTGTAGAAGTTGGACAATACAATAGGACAATGACCCAAAAAACTAGAGCAAATCCACAAAAAAATGGCTTCAGAAAAACAAAAACTGCCTTATGGAAAGTCAGAGTCTAAACCTAATAGAGAAGCTATGGAATGACTTGAAGAGAGTCATACACATGAGACATCCAAAGAATATGACGGAGCGAAAATAGTGATGGACTAAGATTTCTCCTGAGCTATGTGCAAGTCTTATCCACAGATACAGGAAATGCTGGTTAAGGTTATTGCTGCCAAGGGCTGATCAAACAGTTATTAATTAAGGGTTCACATACTTTTTTCCATTAGCAATATGAATTGTTTATGGTTGTACTTAATAAAGCCATAAAAAATATCAGATTTTTGGTGTTATTTTTTTAGGCACGTTATATTTGTCAATACACTTAACTTAGATGAAGATCAGATCACATTTTATGACAAATTATTACAGAAAAGAATTTACTTGCCACTGTACATTAACATGGGGTACCAGGTTAATTACAGCTGCCTCATCAGCAATAGTAACAAAGAAATGCAACTGGCTCCAAACTCAAAGTCATGCAAAATCATATTTGCTAACTACTAACTGCAAAACTCACACAGATTAATGACAAAGTTTTAATTAAATAATATTTACCAAACTGTTACAAAGCAAAACAAAAAAACACTTTTCATCCAAAATGTAAATGCCATACCTCCAAATGAATTTTTATATATAGTTAATCCTGCAGGTAAACCATCCAGTTTCTTGTTCTCAGGTAGAAACAGACACACAGAATGACTCAAATCTGTTACAATGCCCTGTTATGTTGCCCCTGCCTCTTATATTGTAGAAGCGGATTTCAGTTCATTTGCTTTTTTCCACGGTAGATGAACCTCTTCCACTTCTGTATTCTTATCAGCACTGCATCAAATTACAGAAAGTTCTGACACCATGTCTTTATGACTGCCATTCTGTCATGTTTGTCCACTTCCTTCCAAGAATGCACTTAAGAATGAAAATAAAGAGCTAGTAATATGAGACAGCTTCAGGAAGCTCTCGAGCTTCATTCAGCAACCCATTCAAATCTAATTTTCCCAGGTAGCTGATAAGCATTTGAATCGGAAACAAGCCCATCAGAGCAGATCTGCTCAGTTCTCTCATGGACCAACTTCACAGATATATACATTCTAAATCACAAAAGAAGAAGAAAATAATCCATTGTGGTTTTTCTGTTGAATATTGTGACTGTAATTTCAAATATTTTATGCTTGATAAATTAAGGTGGAGTTTTGCAGTGTGCAAATGCATCCAATGTTGGAATCTGATCCTTAGAGTCCATGTTCTGACTTCAAAATGTATGTTTTTGACAAGTGACATTGTAAACTTAAACTTACAGCATAAAATGTATTCCTTATGCATTTAGCATTTACGGCAGATACTTAAAATTTGATACTTGGCCACAGAGCCATATTTTGATTAAAAAAAACCAACATATCCATTTTTTGGGTGAGGCTTGAACACTGGACTTGCCACCACCAGACTGATGTGTTGTGAGCGGAGTTGTTATTAGGTCCAGGTTATTAAGTTATACGTTAAAACAATGTTGATAATGTAATCGATCATTTAAAATGTACCTACTGCAATTTGAAAATTACACTCTTTCAAATGCAATTTCAAAAGCAAAATGATTCATCTTTCTAGAAGCCCTGATGTCTACTGCTGACTTCTGACACAACAACCAACCATGCCATTTGCTGGCCTGCACGGCCGTGAGCAGAATTTTCACAACATGCATGGTAGAACTCAACGCAGCTTTAATCCCCCAGAGCAAGAGCTGCTCAGTTTACGTCAGAACAACCTGCAGGCTGGATACTGAACTCGAGATGAATGAATAATGAGCAAGCGTAGAATAATCATTCAGTCAGTGAAACCAGAATTAAGATCGAAAGCAAAAAAGGAGGAAACGAAAAAGTTCTGAATGAATACTGCAGGATGTGAGCGTCTGTGGTCTCAGAGGAGTTCCGCTAAGCTGCCGCAGCCATAATTCAAACACAGACTCACTCTTGCACTTACGCTCATGTTTCTTTCCCTCTCTCTAACACGCACTCTGCTCACTTTAGAGAAAGCAGAACTGTGAGTCCACGCTGAACGAAAGAACGTATTTAAAGCTTCTTGCTCACATTTGGTTTGCTGATTTCTCAGAGTACTGTCCAGAAGAAAAAGCATGCGTTTTATTTACTCAGTGTCCTACATATTAAAAAGTACCAAATTAGCAAACACGCTAGAGAATATGAATACAACATATCACCTGAACCTAAAGCATAACAACTGCCAATTCAAAACGTTCCACTATCTTTACATTAAAACACATTGAATCAACTAAGGCCAATAAGAGAACTTCACCGACTCACCACCATTGATAGAGATCTTGGCAAGAACATGCTGCAACTAACTCAGCACAGCCTGGGCCTGTTAACGGATCTAACAAACACACATGGACAATGATCATATTTTCTTTCATGTGTCAACAGCTAACTTGTGTACACTTAGAATCAGCTCACAAACTACACAGGAACCTAACCACAGTCTGATCCACAGGTAAATAAAACCTCCTGATAAGCTTTGTCACTCCTGTGTTTTTGACATTCCAACACACTGGATGCAAATGACTTCACACGTCTCCGGTGTTATCAGCACATCCTTATTAGCAAGCAGATGTCATTGTTTAGCCATAACATCAACCACCACTCTTGCTTTTATGGGAACAAGTGCTCACTTAAAACATCACAACATCCATGCCTAAGAAAAACACTGCTCTCAACTGAGCCAGACCTCTACGCAGTCTAGGACTTTTGATCATTCTGGGCTTAGAAGGTAGGAAAACCTGGACCGATGCTTACCTGTCGCAGGTGTGTTAGGGGCTGGACCGAACTGAAATGTGAAATCTAAGGACCAGATTGAAAAGCCATAGCTGCATTCTTGGACTCTGGACCTTAACTTAATAGTTGATGTTGTGCCACATAGTGTCAGCTGGAGTCAAGGTCTAGAGGTTGAGATGTCTGTACATACAAACCAGCAGGAGACAGCATCAACGTAAAGCATGAAGGCACTAAATTCTAGTCAGCTCTGTCTGTGTTGGTCTAATGAAGCAGGTTGGATGGGATGGAACCTAGCAGTGCTTTGTAGCCACGGTAAGGGCTGAGGAGACCAGCCATCTGACCTGCTTGTTGTTGGTGGTGGTGCTTTAATTAGCGAGGGAGGCGATGGCTGAGTAAGCACGAATATAAACACTGTCATGAATGCACGGTTACATACACACACAGACAGCAGTCTGTCTGAGCTGCCAGTGTAGTGAATGTCTACTCGTTAAAGCAAAGGGAAAATACTCATACGTCAACCGGAATCTGAAAATGTGAATGTTGTTTAATCGTATGTCAGAGAGCGTCAAAATGTCAGCGGCTGGCATATCTGTTTATGTAGGATGGGACTGTCACACACACAAGGCCGTAAAGCAGACAGCTCCACCTTCTTCTTCTGATTCTAATAATTTGCTGCCTCCACGCTGCAGCATCACACCGCCTCTACAGCCTCTATATGTGGGTTCAGCTGGGAGGGAGGCGGCTCCGCTCACTGTCAACCATGTCGGCAGCAGCCGCGCGGAGCAGGAGGCACCCGCCCTCTGTTTACACATAGCCATGTTTACCTGGCGCCGGCGTCAGTGGGGTAACCCCCCTTCTTCGCCGCCGCTGTCGCCGCCGCCGCCGCAGTTTCCCTGACTGACGGGTTTTCCTCAGCCGCTGGCACACCGCAAGGCGCGGTGAGAGCAGCCTCGGGCCGCCCCGAGTGTGACAATGGTACTGAACGACACAAAAAAGCAACAAGGTAAGCTCCTCACCCCGCCGTCAGTGCCGCCGTCCGCTTAGCTGCGAGCTCCTCACGCCGCCGTTGCTGCTCGTTGTTGACTTTCAGGAGACTAAGTGACGTCACGCTCCGCCGTCACTCCCGCGCGGACTCCCGCGCCGCTCAGCGCCGTAGGGCTCGTCCATGAAATAATCTCGCGAGATCTCGCTCTGGACGACGAGAGACGTGGTTATGGCTCCTCTGCTTGTCGTTACCATTAACAACACCTGACGCTAATTCCTGAAAGAGGAAGAGACAAGATTTAGAGCACGGGCTTCAAAAATAGAAAAAGAAAAATATATTATATCTTATATATTAAATCTCATTAATATTTATTGAATGCATGAATATAATATATATATATGGAAACAAAAGGAGAATACGATTAATCAACATATTCGGTGTTTACATATATATAAACACACACATGTGTGTGTGTGTGTGTGTGTGTGTGTGTGTGTGTGTGTGTGTGTGTGTGTGTGTGTGTGTTTATATATATGTAAACACCAAATGTTGATTAATCGTATTCTCCTTTTGTGATATATATATAAAATATAATATTCTGATGTAATTATTAATCTGTGGTTCATATGTGAAGAGTGAGTTGGCATTAGTCTCATGATTGACAGCTTGTCAGCTTGTCACATGTGCTGTAGGTTGTAAATGTACTGACTCTATACAGCAGTTGTTACTGGACCCTAATAGTGGGCCTACTCTCTGTAATAGCAAGCAGGCTAAGTAACACATGCCTCTTACAGATCTCATTAAATCCACTTAGATATTGGATTATGTGATTTAGAGCTTCTTATGTGTGGTGTCTCCTAAGTTCAGTTGTGACATATTCTAGCAGGGGTGCCTAATTCTGGACCCAGCAGGCTGGTGTCAAGCACAGCTTGGTTACCCTCCTCAAACACATTCCCTAGACCTGGCAATTAACAGATTAATTGAACCAGGTGTGTTGAATATCAACAAAACCTCTGAAACATGGTCCTCCAGGATTATATTCTTCAAAATCAATTTACTTTTCTAACTTTACTTATTAAAAGTTACACCATACTTACAAAAATTGTCCAGTCAGCTTATCTGCTGGGAAGACTGCTCCACATATTTGAGTGTTCAGAAGAGGAACTGCAGGAGATGAATGGGGACAGGCTGCAGTGTCCCAGACTACTTCAGAATGCCCCCATTTGAGCAGGCAGTTTGTTTTGAGGTGGGCAGTTTTTAGTCACAGACACAAATTTTTACTGTGTGTGAAAAAATGCATGGTATAGTCTACTGTCAATAGTATAGACAGTAATGTAGAATAGAGAAGGCGGCAGTGTGACAGATAGGGAACTAAGTGGTTTCTGGTTCAACTGCTATTTCATGTTGCCCTTTCTATGTGAGGGTATTTGAGCATGACAAGTCTGCCAATGTTTACTGGTGATAAGTCACCACCTACAGCCAACACAGATGAAAATGTTGCCATGTTGTTTTATATATATATTTATAAATATATATTCATATCACATACTCATTTTGTAGACAGTAGATTGCATACTATTGTATATTATATTTTTCTTC